>BLKR01004547.1:0-104832 GCA_011170035.1 Teleogryllus occipitalis | reverse complement strand
GATGTGTTAAATGTAATGCAGCTCACCACTACTCACAATACACCAAACCAAAAGACAGGGCTCCGATTTGTGTTAACTGTGGACTACTGAACACCGCCAATTATCGTGGCTGTCAAACTTACAAGGTCGCAGCTCGAGTCCAAACACAAAGCCACTTTATTAATAATAATTGCCAAGAACAAACAAACAATCAACATGTACAAAATCCTGTCATCCCTAATAATAAAAACTACCCTCCACTACCACCAAGCTTGGTCAACACCATTACAATCACGCAATCAACATTCACCTCAAATACATCATCCATTCGATATATCACAACTAATAACTACCATTGTCTCCCAAGTAATTGCAACCATCATGCCGCAAATACAAAATCAGATTCAACACCATTCCTATCGTATCCTATCCTCTCGTACCCGATTGGATCCGATCCGATCTGATCCTATCCTATCGAACCAAAATCTAAATGTCAAATAATTGAAATCCCTGAAACTTTTGAACTGGAATGCAAATGGCCTCAAGAGACAAAAATTAACATTTGAATTATTTCTATAACAAAACCAAGTAGACAGCATGCATAACTGAAACGCATTTAATAATGAATGAAAAATTTTACATACCAGGATACAAAATATATCGAAGTGACAGACCCTCGGAAATGGCAGCAGGATGTGTTGCCATACTAATATCTACTAAAACCAAACACACACCAATTAAAAGCCCAAACTCACCTGACATTGAAACAACTGCAATAAGCATCATAATATTTAACAAGGTACACCATATAATTAGCGCATATGAACCGCCAAACAAACCCTTTCCACTAAAATCTTATCAGGAAATATTTAACACCAACAATAATAATCCAATTTTACTAATAGGAGATTTAAATAGGAAAATTTCAGCTTGGGGATTTAACTCATCAACATCACAACGTAATAAATTACAGGCATTCGTCACTGATAACGATCTCCAAATAATTTCACCATGGGAGCCAACCCATTACTCCTACAACAACAACATAGTCCCAGACATCTTTGACATAACAATAACGACAAACTTCAATTAGCCAATTAAACAAATTGTTCTGCCTGAACTTGACTCAGACAACAATCCCGTAATCTTAGATATAGGAACAACAAATTCTAAAACCACCAATAAACATTCCGAAGTTACTTATGAAGGACGCGCGAACTGGCAAAAATTAAAGAACAAATAAATGGATTTAAATCTTATATTTCCTAAAAACATTAAAACAACTGCAGATTTAGACAATCAAATACAAACTCTCGTTCAGAATACGCAAAAATCAATTCAGCTATCAACTATACCTTATAGAGTATTAACTACAAAATAATAAATGTATTCCCATTAGAATACTAAACTTAATAAAAACTAAGCACAATCTTAGACGTTTGTGGCAAAACACCAGAAGACCAAACATTAAAACAAAGCTAAATACATTTTCAAAATTTTCTCAAAATCGTCTCCAAATTTTTTCTTTAAATTTCTTGTAAGAGTAGAGCAAAATACACTTATAAAGGTGGCAAGGTGGCATTGGTTCAATTTTCACGTTTCATTCCAAATTTTCAAATATTGCAAAACATTGAATTTTTTCGGCGTTTTCCTACAACTACAAATTTGAAATTAGAGATTTTTCCTTCAAATTAAATTTGTTGTCCATAATTAGTTGTTTCAGACAGCTCATGTAGATATTGTGTAGTATTTTAGAAGTTTTCTTGCAAAAATGTGTATTGTGTGAAATATTTGCAATTTTAGAAAATAACAAAAACATTTGCACCAAACGGATCCAAACTTTTTCTTCAAATGTTTGGCAGCTGTAGTAAAAAGTACCCTATACGGTGATATAAACGCTATATTACTCTATTTCTTTATTTTTTCAAAAATTACAAATATGTATGTTCTTAACCAGTCTCTCAGGTCGGTAATATTTAAATTTAAGGCAAGGTCTTCACCCTATTATATTTGAGTAAATGTGCTTTAAATAACATCATAAAGTTTATCGAAAAATGAACAGTTTTCTTTTAAAATTAGCAATAAATTTGGGATTTTCAGAAACGCTCAAACGTCATTTTCTCAAAAATGGCTCCAAATTATTTCTTCGAACTTTTCAAATGGTCACTGCTTAATTGCACTCTTTAATATGAAGTAAAGTTTATTTTGGTGTATTCCGAATTGTTTGGTGTATGCCGAATTGCCATCAACACAAAGTCGTTCGGGAACCATTCTTTCACTTAAGGAAGGAGATCTTCCTGTAGCACCTACATGTATTGGTCCTCACGCATGCACAAAGGAGTGTGCTAATAACCGACCATATCGTAAAAGAAAATAGATGACTCGTTTCACTACGCAGTCACTACTGTACTTCTCATTAGGCTCGCGTCAAATGAACTAGTCTTGTCTTGAGAAATCTGGATTGACGACTCGTCTGAGAAGCAAACCTGCTAATATTTTTAGAAGTTTTTTTCTCATTGTCTTTTTAATTTTTTAAACAAGTTACAAACCTTGTTCCATTCTTCTTCGTTTCAATTCCAGTACTTTTTTTTAGCAAACTTTAAACTCTTTTTCATCACTGCAAGTGTGAGTTTGGATTTTCTTATAGGTCGACGACATTTGGGGGCAAATTTCGACAAACCGTGTGAAAGTTCACTCTGATAGATGTCACCCAGCATCTTTGAGAATCATGTTAACATATTTGTATGGTTTCCGACGATTTTCACACACACACACACACGCACGCACGCGTGCACACACACACACACACACACACACACACACACACACACACACATATATATATATATATATATATATATATATATATATATATAGTGACGGTCCGGCGATTCGGTCCTATTCTACAGTAAATTTGTATAAGGGGACAGGTATTCTTTCTTGCGAATGGACTCTGGGGGCATGCACAAACAATGAAAAAATTACTTTTAATGTAAAAACACAGAGTGCTTTATTCCCAGAAAAGATAATGAATATTACAAAAACATCGTTCCATTTAATGCATAGAAGGTAAACAAAGTTATGGTTTAGCATTAATGACTTTCTTACGATATTGACAAATGTGAACAATTTTCTTATTAACTACGTAAATATTGCTAATGAACACTTTCTTTCTGTCTTAACTTTACACTTCATACTGTAAATGGGAGCTCCCTTTGCATGCACTGATTCATAATCACCTCGTTATTTCAATACTTATTCTATTTTCAGACAATATGTACCCGTCCAAAATACCCTTTCTATTCTCCACATCAAATTAGATTAATTATCATTACATGGCAAATCCCCTCCTCTAATACCCCCTCTCACAATCGTCTACTCCCTTTCCCAACTCACTTGATTCTTTTACCGCCTAATAATAAGTTCCTTCTAGTAACAGTCTTACTGATTTTGCTGCGTCTGGAATTCCTTCGAGCTCACCAACTCCGGATGCGCCAGCGCGATGTGACGAGTCGGGGCCGTTTCGCCCGCCACGTGGCCATGGCGCTTGCCCCCGCCGCTTCTACCCGGCCGCCGGTGTAAATCCCACGTCGCAGTCGTGCTCCGCCGGGCACGGCGATGTCCACTCGCCGCCAGATCAGCAGCCGTCCTGATTTCCAGTTCTTCCAAATTCGTTTGTTAAGCCCGCCGATGCTGTATCGCTATGTTCGTTTCACTCATGCTGCCTTTGCCGTACACGTGTCTATACACTCATCACTTTCCTCGCCTCACGCCGTTTAATCTTTACTGTATATCACTTAACTCGAGATCAATTAATAGTTCTTACTGTTTCTCATTGTCCTACGTTTCGATTTCTGCTCGATGTCATCGGATTCCTCTCAACTATTTTTCATCACCGCCATTATTAGCTTTCCGCACTACCGTCCGTTAACTCTTCCTCTTCGACTCAACCTTCCGACTGCCGTCGTTCCCACGATCCTCCTCAACTGTCGAAGTCTCGTACTTCGCGTTCGTTTCGTCTCGCTTGCCCCGGGACACTCTCTTGCTCAGCCGAGTCCGCCCGGAACGGCCGTCTCTACCGCGCTGTTTAAACCATGTTGGCACCCGCGTCTATGTTCAGAAACGCGGTGCGTTTCAATATATAGTGAGTACCTGGTAATGGGTTCACAAATAATCTTTCTTACTAAGTTTCAAGGATCTAAACGCATATGTCCTTTCTGCTGAATGGGTCCGAGGGTCAGGTGTACAAGCTTTGAAACACACACACACACACACACACATATATATATATATATATATATATATATATATATATATATATATATATATATATATATATATATATATATATATTGTACATTACATTACTGTATATTCTGTACTGTATATTTACTTTTTATTCTCTCAACCTACCTCAATTATTAAACACTTTCAAACTCACAATGATTTCTTGCCACTTTGTATACAACACGGACAAAGAGCAATACATGAACATTTACATTCTTTATCACTTCAGTTACGAGTTTCTTTCGAATGGTCACACAGGGACATTACATAGCCTTATTCAAACACCAATGAATTTCGTAATAATTCTGGACATTGATGAAATCAGTAGTAGATCTCAGCCGTCATCCTCTGGTGGCGCGTAGCTTAACTATTGGCATTGATGCACTCTTGTGTGCAATTTGTGATGTAAGGCTAGGCGAAAAATGTCCAGAAAAGTAATTATTTTGAAAATATTACTGTTTATGTTTGTAAATCATAGCCTATAGTACTCCAGTCCTTTAAAGGATTCTAGCACAAAAGTTTCATCGGCATTGGTCCAGTAGATTCAGAGATTACCGCGCTGCACTTCTGTCTTTATATATTAGTATTGATTTATATGTATGTAGTATTATATATATATATATATATATATATATATATATATATATATATATATATATATATATATATGTGTGTGTGTGTGTGTGTGTGTGTGTGTGTGTGTGAGTGTGTGTGTTATTTCGTTTTTCTGTTAATATATTGTTATTCAGTTTTATTTAATTTTATTCCTATTAATACATATATAATTGTGAATCAAGGATATTGTTGTGTTCATGTCTCAATATTTTTATGGGCCATTAAAAAATGTTTAGTTGTAGAGGAAGGTAAATGTGGCAAAAACAAAGGATGCTGAAGGGGTTGATGGAAACAAACGTTTCTCAGTATTATTATCAATTTTGAGCGAAATTAAAATAAAATTAACTTAGATTGCAAACTGAAAATTTTATTCAAATATCTACTGAACTTCACATTTTGTATACATTTTTATGTATTAAGGTATATTGTAATGTAATAATCCAGAATCCCCAAAAAACAGTTTTGGTTCAAAGTGTAAACATATGCAGGAAATAACAAGAGTGGGAGGTGAGAAGACAAGAGAGGGCGGCATCGCGCATGAACAATTTTTATAAATTAAAAGAATGCACGATGAAAAACCGAAATAGACAGTATTAATCGGCAGTACACAATTTTAGGAACCAGTTAAAAGTTGTTTCAAGAAAATCGCGTTAGGGGTTCGGAAGATATAAGCAAATTTAGAATTGCACTTTTGGCAAAGAAATTGGAAATCAAAAGCCATTGTAACTATGGGAAGCTTAATGTGAAAGAGCGATTTTTTCAAATATTAAGAAAACGCGTGAAGCTATCGCGACGAAACTTTTAGAATTGATAGAGGAAATTTCGCAGAAAATTACGGTATTACTCGCAGCTTTGAGAAATATCGAGGAGCCGCAGTAGAAATTAAAATCCAAATTATGTAATTAGAATTAATACAAGAATAATGACGCATCGCGATGACGTCACAGTTACGTCACGACGCAACAAGACCAAAATTAAGCTAATTTAGCATTATTAGACATCGGGAAGCAATAAAATAAATACCACAGAGATTAAAAATAACAAGAGGAATTAATAATGAAGTGAAATGACGTTGAAAGACAGAATTCAATGAAAAAGTTATGATATTATTTGTGGAGACATGCAAGCGATCGGTGAATGTTCGTTGAAAGATAGATGAAGGATCTTGACAACAATGAGAAGGAGATGGTGTGTAAAGACGCTGATGGTCAGACGTGTCATGTAGTGCACCGCGTAAGACATTGTTTAGTATGAAAATACTCGAGGAACAGTTAATATTTTACTTAATATTGTTATCGGACAGTAAACATTCGTAGTGAGAATGCGTGTTAGAATATTAGGAGTTATGCGTATAATATTATGCTCCGCGTAATGGAGTGTTTCAAAGAAATATAAGTACGCCATGGACAGGCAATATTTTTATTGATATTATAACGAAAGTGAGGTGTTAGAATGGCAGAATAGGCGCATGACGAAGATACCATTCTGTCGGTGGAATTTCGGCAGTGCAACGTGGTAAAGAGGAGCAGTCGCGGCATAATTTGGAAAATACTGCGTGGTATGCGGTATTGGTCGAGGGCAACAATGGTGTATCGCGAGACGCAGTATCCAGCCAGCAAAAAAGGGAAATGACCGATAACTTTATTTATTTATTTATCTGTTTCACGTGCTTTGAAAGAAAAGAAAGCCAAATACGCATTTGTTGAAGACCAAGTTCTGTCGTAAAATATATATATATATATATATATATATATATATATATATATATATATATATATATATATATATATATATATTGTAACCGTTGTGACGTAAGGGGGGGGTGCGCGCGAGCGGCGAAATGGCGTCCGCCGTCCGCGTCGCGGGGCCGTCCGTCGACAAGGTACACTAATTTCTTTTGGAGACCTCCAGGGACGGAAGTCGGGGACCGGGAGGGGCGGAGTTCTTTTCCTGGTTGCCCCCCACGCATTCGAAATGATAAACCAAAGTACAGATTTTTGTAAAACAGAAAACAGAACGTCTTTTAATTGGCAATAGCACCTACAAAAGATCACCATCCGTGAACGACGAGAGGCCTCTCTGTCTAACAACACACAAATTGTAACCCATCAAACACAAAAACAAACAAACTTAATTCTATTTACAAAACTCATTACTACAGTTCCGTAGTCGTGGCTCATTGGCCTCTCTCCGCTACCTCAGCACAACAATGTCAAAACAACAAAAAAAAAACTAACAAAATTCAGTCCTATTTACAGAATTCACTACTACAGTTTCGCAGTCGCGGCTCATCCAGTCCTCTCTCCGCGCCCTCAACACAACAATGTCAAACAACCTGTAACCCATAACACGGTATATCTATCGGGTACTTATCGTTGCGGGAACGCTGCCGTGCCGCCTTCCACAGTCCGTCGATCGCCACCGTGTCCTCGGAAAGGCCGTGCGCTAGCAAGCGCTGCCTGGGCGCCGCTCCAACGGACGCCCCATCATGCCCCCACTCGGCGGTTTGCCCCAACTCGCCGGCCGTAACACTTCAAGAACTCTTCTTCACCTCTCCGTCTGTTCCCCTTTCACTATCTCGCGACACTCTTCGAGACACCTAACTACCGTGCAAGCCCAATGCTCTAACATCCCTATCCTCTCTGCCTCCACTTTCCACCGCTTACTACCTGCCGCTCTCCCTGGCAGCGACTTTCCCCCGACACTCCTCGGTGCACTCTCCCGGTGCCCTCCCTCCTCCTCCATTCCCCTCCTTTCCCCTCACTGCTTCCCCGCTTTCTTTCACCCCTCACCCCGTCAGTCACCGCCGACAACTCCGCCTGGGGGAGGGGAGGGGCGTGCGAGAACCACGAAACGGCGTCTTCCACAGGCGCGGGGCTTCCAAAGTCATGCGTTCATGAATGTGGGGCCTGCCCACACCTGGGGCTGGCGTCACGTCACAAAACATTCGTAGAATATTTTCTGCCCGAAAATATTCTTCAATAGAAGGGTTAACGGAACCATTTCTTCGCCAGATTACTCTTCTTTTCTTCACAATGTAATTTCTTCGTTTGCTTCACAATCAGTAAACTGTTCTACTCCCTTTTCACCATCTTTGCCATCGTTTTCATCATCTTCGTCGCAGATTGTTAATTCTATTTCATCTACTAGATCCGTCTCCTCCACTTCTGCTTCCATGTCAAAAAATGTCGTATTCTCCTCTTCTTTTACTTAACGTTTTTTTTCTTCTAATTCTTCTCTTACCCCATACTCTTCTTCTTCTCCTTCTACTTCTTATTTTTCTTCTTGTACTATCTGCTACTCCATTCCAATCACCATTCCATTCTTACAAATGTTTCTTAGAACACGCCGGATGTTGTGTGGGTGCTTGTGGGTTTGTGGCCGGGCCACGAACGTCATATTATATAGTATATATATATATATATATATATATATATATATATATATATATATATATATTTGTCAGTGTGAATGAATAGTATTTTTGTTTTGTTGTTATGGTGATTTATGGTATGTCATCGTATTGTTTATGTTTTGTTTTTGTGGGGTAATTTCATGTGTGTCGTCAGTGGGCAGCAACCCCATTCATGTATAAAGTAGCCGAAAACAATAATTCAGAATTTGATTAAGGAAAGAAATAATGACGGACACCATTAGGTTTGTCAGCAAATTGACAGAATGTATTCTGATTTTTGAGTAGTTAGATGCAGACCTATGCCCACGTGCACACATACTTTGTTTTAGGTCCTGTATAGGGCAGCCACAGCCTCACGCCCATATAAGAAAGTTCAAATAAATAAAAATTGGAGGTTCTTTGAAAGCAGCTAACGGACGGGCATAATTAAGGGTGAAAGCTAGGCACAAAGAAATGGTGGGATGGTAACTTGGCGAAAATAAATAGTAAAAAGTGGTAGTATTTCCGGGCAATTATAAGGTTACTATGTGAGAGTGCGGGTGATCCATTACGGGTGTTGTTTCATTTACTGATATCTGATTCTTCGGCTTGAAGACTCAGATTGAATTGGGAGGGGAAGCCATGATTCCTTACCTTGCTCGGTTAATGGACGTCACTATAAATAATAATACGATTCCTCAAAATTAGAAAGAGGCAATTGTAGTGCGGATTCACAAGGGAGGAGACAAAAGGATTGTCAATAATTACAGGCCAATAAGTTTGACATCAGTTGTATGCAAGCAGATGGAACACATGATTGCGGAATATATTAGACGAGTCTGAAATAAAACTGACTGGCTTTTTCGAAATCAACACGGTTTTCGTCCTAGCTATTCGTGCGACAGCCAGACTATTTCTTTACGTCAAGACATAGCAGATTCATTAGACGAAGGAAGTAGGGTCGATGCAGTAATAGACTTTTCTAAAGCATTTGATCTGGTTCCATATGGCCTTTTAATTGAAAAATTGTCAAAAACTGGATTAGATCATCGAATAATCTTGTGGATAAAAGATTTTCTTACGGGCCGAACTCAAGCAATCAGAATAGGTGATAAACTCTCATCGAAAGCCGATGTAACCTCTGGGGTCCCCCAGGGGAGTGTGTTAGGGCCATTGCTATTCTTAGCGTTTATTAATGATATTGCAACTGGAATAAAATCGAAAGTTAGACTTTTCGCCGATGATTGCGTAATATATAGGAGTATTGGTGCGTCTTCGGATGAAAATATTTTACAGAACGATCTTAACTGTTTATGGAACTGGGCGTGCAGAATTAAGATGGAATTAAATCCGGAAAAGAGTAAATTCATTTTTTTTACCAAATCTCGCTTGATTGATTAATTGGTTGGGTTTAAGGGCGCTTCAACGGCTAAGGTCATTTGCGCCCGTGTCAAATTATTTTAAAACCAGTGCATAATATTGCAGTTCCAAGTTAACAAAGAAAAATTAAAATCTTTAATAGAAAGCAAAGTAAAACTGAGAAGGGACGTATCCTAATAAAAGTTTGACAGAAAATTGCCAGATAGTTTGTTTTTTTGTTTAAAATCTCGGGCTAAAAGCCAATAATTGGCATTGTCATCTTCTCTCAGATAAGGCTGTACAAGCCAGTCTCTCGCAAAAAGCCAAAAAGCTTGCAGAGAGAAGATTCGTCATTACTAAGAATCTCCGCAAGGGAGCTAGCGAGGTCATGCCTTCGACGGCTCTCTCTCATCTTAACACAGTGTAAGAGAACATGCTCCACGGTAAGATCTATTTTGCAGTATTCGCATATAGGGGGTGGGTCCCCGTGGAGGAGATAACCGTGGGAGAAATGGCAGTGACTGATTCGGAGGCGTGTCAAAATGATCTCCTCTCGCCGAGCATCACGAGATTAGAAGACCAAGGATTTATGGAATCCTTGATTCTCGTGAGCTTATAATCTGAGTTATGCCACTCTGTTTGCCATTCACTGCGGATAGAGCGTTTTATAAACAGCTTAGTGTCTTCCGTAGGGACGGTGAAGATGTCTAATTCTCTTTTCTTCAAAGCGGACTTTGCTGCCTGGTCAGCTATTTCATTTCCTCTTTTTCCCACGTGTCCAGGGACCCAACAAAAGACTAAAATATAGTGGCGGACCAAGAGATGGTGGATTTGCTGTTGGATGGTCATTGTCAGTGGGTCACAAGACGAGAAGGAGGAGATGGATTCAAGAGAGCTTTTTGAATCACTGCAGATCACTACTTTCTTTAGTGACATCGATCCAGCATATTTAAGTGCCTCCAAGAGCGCATACTTCTCTGCGGTCTAGACGCTGCACGAAGAGTCTAGTCGAAAACCTTGCGTGGATCTACTGCAGTAGTAGGCACATCCGACTTTGCCGTTTTGGGAGGAGCCATCGGTGTAAATAAAGAAATGGCCAGGATACGTAGATTTTATCGCCTCAAATTCCGATAAGAATGTACTGGGGGGAGTTAAGGATTTAGGAAGGTTAGACAGTCTAAGATCTATTATCGGCCGGTGTAGTTTCCAAGGGGAAACAAGGTTTCGGGGGGGGGGTTCACAGAGTTGGGTAGTTTTATATGAAGCTTCTTTAAGAGCATACGGAGACGGACACCTAGGGGATGGGGTAATGACGGTCTAAGCGCATATGAAGTCAGTTGGGTTGGATGGAGGACTGCTTGACGCGAGGGAGTATCAACATTGGATAATCTCGCGCCATAGGAGGCAATCAGAATATCCCGCCTTCGGCTCAGGGATGGTTCTCCAGCCTCGGCCAAGAGGCATTCGATGCGACTCGTGCGGTAAGCGCCTGTACTAATCCTTATGCCAGCATTGTGTATGGTATTTAATGGCCGGAGGGTTGATGGAGACGCTGACCCATACACTATGCATCCGTAATCCAAGATAGGGCGGATGAGAGTTCTATACAAACGCAGAAGACAAACCCGGTCTGCGCCCCAAGAGCTACCAGTAAGAGTGCGAAGGAGATTCATAGGTGATACACATCGGCCCTGTAGTTTACGGATGTGTTTTCACCAGGCTAGGCTCTTGTCGAATGTGAGTCCAAGGAAGGTTGCGGATTCAACGAATGGAAGCTGCTGTCCTCCAAGAAAAAGGTCGGGGTGATTATGGAGGTGACGGATTCTGCAAAAGTGCATGAAAGTGGTTTTTGAGGTAGAGAACATGAATCCTGTTTCTTCGCTCCATTCCTGCAGTTTGTTGAGCACAAGTTGTAGTTGCCTCTCAATAACGTGGACGCTCTTGGAGGAGCAAAAAATTGCAAAATCGTCAACGAACAGTGATGCTTTCACAGGCTCCCGGATAACTGATGCAATACTATTGATAGCAATGGCAAACAGAGTGACGCTCAAAATTGATCCCTGGGGAACACCGTTTTCTAACTGGTGACTAGAGGATAACACGTCGCCAAGGCGGACGCGGAAAGATCTTGATGAAAGAAAACCTACTAGAAACAAAGGGAGCCGTCCCCTAAGGCCCCAAGTATGCAAGGTGCGAAGAATACCGTACCTCCAGGTGGTGTCATACGCTTTCTCTATATCGAAGAAAATTGCTACTAGGTGCTGACGTAACACGAAAGAAGTGGAAATCTGCGTAGCGAGGGCGACTAAGTGGTCCATGGTTGACCTGTGCTCCCTGAAGCCACATTGGAGAGGTGTAAAGAGGTGCTTTTGTTCCAGGAGCCAGACCAGACGTGTATTTACCATTCGCTCTAAAAGCTTGCACACACAGCTTGTGAGCGAGATTGGGCGGTAACTTGAGGGGGTTGTTCTGTTCTTTCCTTCTTTAGGGATTGGGAGAACGATGGCTTCACGCCAAATCCTTGGTATAGCATGTTCAGCCCAAATCTTGTTGAAAATGCCGAGGAGAAACGAACGAGCGTTTTCACGTAGGTGTTTCAACATTTGGTTATGTATCTGGTCTGGTCCTGGAGCAGAATCTTTCGCACAAGCGAGGGCACAGGATAGTTCGTCCATGGAGAAAAAGGCATTGTAATCTTCCTCCACGCGACTCGAGAAGTCTAATTTACAGTTTTCCATTTTTATTTTCGTGTTTTGAAAGCCAGAAGAATAGTGTACGGAGCTGGAGATTTGGTCGTAATGAGAGGCCATTTCTTCAGCAATTTCTTGTGGAGAGGTTAGGAGATTGCCATTTATCATAAGCCCGGAAATAGACGGCGAAGGGAGTCTTCCACCGATCTGTCGGACCTTTCTCCACACAAGTTTAGGGGATGAACGGCAAGAGAGTGACGAGATGTAGGCTCTCCAGGACGCAGCCTTACTTCCCCATATCGTTAATCTAACTCTGGCTCAGGATCTTTTATAGTTTATTAGGTTTTCCATGGTTGGGGACCTACTAAGTTTTGCCAATGCCCTCTTCCGATCCCGGACCGCGGTGGCACAATCATCGTTCCACAATGGCACAGGGGGGTGTCGTGCATGGCCCGACGACTTCGGGATGGCAGATGAGGCCGCATGAAGGACGGCGTTATTAAAATGGGCAACCATAGCATCGATGTGAAATCAATGAGAAAAGGTGTAGGCACCTGAGAGAGCACATCTTCCAGTTCATTTTGTGACACGACTTGTCCAGGCGGGATATAAATGTTGCAAATGGTAACAGAAATAGTTCGGAAATTTACACGAACGCAAGATATCTGCAGAGTGGTTCGTATGTCTATTTCTTTCGATACCAAAGAGTTTGTGATACACGTGGCGACTTCGCCATGGGCGCGGAGGCCATCGTCTACGTCTTGCCTGCAGCAACAACAGCCGCGTAGAGAGAGGGAGTGCTCAGAAAGGAGATGTGTTTCCTGCAGGCAGATAACCACGGGTCTATGTATAGAGATTATTAACTTCAATTCATCCAAACGGGTTCGAAAGCCATTTATGTTCCATGACAGGAGAGCCATAGTTTCTAGTTAAGTTTTTGGTTCAAGGGTAGGTTATGTATCAGGTTTCTTTTTCTTCTTTTTCCTTCTTTGTTGGAAAGTAATGGCTTTGTTCATGCGGAGTTCCTCATTCCCAGCAGAGTCATCTTGACTACTGCTGGAGAGGGTCGCATGTATTGAGACACCACGGTCCCTTGAGACAGGCGACCTAGATCTAGCAATAGGGCCTGTCGGCCTCAGCTTCTGATGTGTTTGGGTGTTGGTTGAAATATTTATGGTTTGTGTTTCCGATTTTGTTTCAGGCTGGACAAGAGATTTAGGATTTGCATCTCCGCCGATGTCATTAAAGGACACCTGGCAGGCAGTATCGCACAAAGTGGAGGCTTCAGGCGTTTGGGTTTCCGAATTGATTTTCTTATGTTGACCCACGGTGTCAGCGAAACTTCGGGCCATGTCCACGGGGTTTCGCGTTTGGTAACGGCGTCGTGCCTCCGGAAAGGAAACTTTCTCAGAGACCCTGATCTTCTGGATCTCTCTTTCCCTTAAGAAAATGGGTCACTGGTTGGAATTAGATGAATGTTTTCCACAACAGTTTACGCACTTTGCCTCGGCGGAGCAGTTTGAGTCATTACAAACCTCCCTTCCACAGTGCACGCAGACTGCGGCGCTCATGCAGCGAGGTTGCGTATGGCCAAACCTCTGGCATTTAAAGCAGCGCAGAGGGTTTGGAACTTACTGCCTGACACGGAGATTGTAGAAGCTACACGATATCTTCTCTGGTAGAGATGGACGGTCGAAAGTCAGTATTAGAGTGGAGGTAGGAGTGAGTACCCCATTTACTCTCCGCTGAATCCTATAGATCTCTGACACACCATATGGCTCGAAGAAGGCTTTGAAATTTTCTTCCGATTCGGTAGAGAAGTCTTCGTGGTTTACCACACCGTTGCAGAGGTTTAAGGTCGGGTGGGCGGACACATGCACCTGGAGGCCGGCTATTTCTTTGAGGTCAAGGATCTTGCTGATCTGTTCGTCAGAGCGAGATTCGAAAAGAATTTTGCCATTTCTCTGACGGACCACCGACTGAAATATACCAAACTTTTCAATTTCCCTGGAAAGTTTTATAGGGCTGACACTCTTCATAGTTTCATTTTCTCTTTTACTTGACATGACGAGAAAGCGGGGCTTAGTAGGTCTGTCTGACTCATTACAGAAAAAACTCTCAAGATTTACTGTTTCACCAACAAATCTCCTCTTCCTTATGGAAGAGGGCGGGGGGTAGGTTTTTTATCCATTAAGAGGATATCAGATTCATCCCCGTTGTCCCCACCCACCACGGAGCCCAACAAGGGGACACTCCATCGGAGTGCCAGGGTTGCCGCGGGGATATAGTGGGGGGTTACCACAGCGCTGCACCGCCGTGGATCCCCCCGCTCACCCTGGAGTTCAGTACAAGACCTAGTCCAAGCCGGTTGATCGGGAGTGGGTTAGCTCCCGTCCGCCCGTCTAGAAGAGTCCGTAGCCAAAGCAAGTGTATCGAGACCTACAAGGAATGTTACCCAAAATACGTAAGAGCACGTATCCCTGGGTGCCAAGAAAAAAAAGGAGCACGAGGAGAGTAATTGGGAAACAGACAGGCCCCTCAACCGCCAGGACATACATTCCCTCCGACACGGGTCGCCATGCACGGCAAACACATGGGTGGGCGTTCAGCATACAGAGGGGGCCAGTGAAATAGAAGAGGGAGAAGAAAAGTGACAGGATGGTATAGAAGAATGAGAATGTACAATGGGGAGAAGAAAAGCGACTTGTGAAGGAAAGGAATACTTGAGAGCCCTCTCTGTATCCCCCCCGTTAGGACGTGGACCAACCCACCTCGACGGGAAATCTCGCTCGAATGTACACTCAAATTACAAGTTAGGAACTAACGATATACCGCGTATAAAAAACTGTAAGTACAGGGTGGGGCAGAGGAACTTGCTTATTTGGATACTCAATAAAACAAATTATGTACAAAAGTAATTTATATTCTTTAAACAACATAGAGTAGCATTGGAAATTCATGTTTATTTAGTTTTAAAAATTGTCAGGCAAATAGCGTCCATTATTTTCAATGCAATGTCTCAGTCGATTTTGAAATCTGCAGCATATCCACGGGTATGTTGGCAATAGCGTAACGAATATTGTTCTTCAATTCATTAATGGTCCTAGGGCGATCTTTGTAGACCAATGACTTCAGATAACCCCACAAGAAGTCGCAGGGGGTTAAATCAGGCGACAACGCAGATTGCCTCTCGAGGAGATGAGCCGCCCTGGAAAGTGTTCCCGCAAACATTCATTGACACTCGTGCGGTGTGTGATGTGGCGCCGTCCTGCTGGAACCACACTTCTCCCACACCCATTTCTTCAAGTGCTGGCAAGAAAAATTCTTGAAGCATATTGACATAGCGGTCTGAAGTCACAGTGACTGGTTGTTCTCTTCAAAAAACCATGGACCAATTATTCCAACTCGCGATATCGCACACCAAACAGTAACACGTTCCGAGTGTAAGGGACGTTGATGAAGCTGTCTGGGGTTGTTTGGGCTCCAATAACGCATGTTCTGCTTATTAACACATTCCGAAAGATGGAAGTGGGCCTCATCAGTGAAGAAAACTATGGCGTCCTGAGGAATGTTGAGTAGCGCCTCACATGGATTTTCTCGAGCAGCAAAATCACGAGGGCTGAGATCCTGTGCCACTGCCAATTTATAGGGATGGAATTTTAGTTCTTCATGAAGGACTCGTCTGATTGAACGAGCAGACATTCCAAGAGCAGCTGCATGTTTACGTGCAGGGCGCTTAGGAGAGTGCAACACGGCACGCCTTACCATGTCAATGTTTTCAGGTGATCTCAGTGTTCGTGGAAGTCCAGGTTTTTTCTTCTTCATATCACCAGTTTCTCTGAAGTTATTTACCCATAAAACAATTGACTGTCGGCCAGGAACACGGCCACGGGGTGCAATATTGAAACGCGCACGAAATGCGCGTTGCGTAGCGATAATGGAATGACCGTTACAAAAGTACGCCTCGACAGCGAATGCGCGTTGCACCTTCGTCCACTATGATGCTAACTGAAACGAGAAGGATATAAACTTTAAGCTACGCCCGCTCGGATGGTATTACCCCCACCCTCATAACGGCAGCCATCGCTTCAGGACTACCAACTGAAATAAGCAAATTCCTCTACCCCACTCTGTATTTGGGTTTGGTCCTGCGTAGCGACTTGGGTTGGTCGGATCATATTAACAATACGGCCAAAATATCGTGGAAGGCGCTGCACTTCGTAATGCGCATTCTAAAAAACAGTAGTTCGAATGCCCGATCCTTGGCATATACTACACTTGTTCGTCCTATTTTAGAGTACGGAGCGGCCTGCTGGGACCCGCACAGAAAAGGGCAAATCGAGACGTTAGATAAAATTCAAAAACGGGCCGGAAAGTTTGTAAATCATGGACGCGTTGATGGACGAGATGAATGGGAACCCTTATCTAAGAGACGGGAACGGGCGCGTTTATGCGTAATGTACAAGATATACAAAGGGGACTCAGCATGGGCAGACCTCAGTAAAATATTACAGAAACCTGATTATAAAAGTAGAGGAGACCATCCCTGGAAAATACGATGTAGAAAGCTAAGAACTGATGTAGGCAAGTTCTCCTTTGTGAATCGTACTATAGTAGATTGGAACAAACTACCTGCAAAAGCACTAGAGAGACTTCCTTCTAATGTAGTGAAATTTAAAAATATACTTAATTCTATGTAGGTCATCATTAATAAACTGGGACTTTTATCATTATTATTAGTAGTAGTATTATTGTTGTTATTATTATTATTATTGATATCATAATTATTAACACTTACTGATTTTGATGTAACTTTTAAGTTATTGTTATTATTAGTTATATTATTGTAATCGTTATTATTATTATTATTATTATTAATATGGTCATGTCCCTTATACAGTGAAGTGAAGTGTAGTGTGGTGGGGGGCATGGGAAGGGAGGGGAGTGCAGTGTAGTGCAGCGCAGTGAAATGAAGTGAAGTGGAGTGAAGGGTTAGAAAAGCTATAAATCAACTTACAGATAACTCAAAATCAATCTCTAATTCTAATTGTAATTATATTTGTAAATATTCGTAATAGTTTTGTAATTGTCGTATATCTAGTTGTAATAATGTTTGCCACCGAGCATTAGCTCAAAGCGAACTTTAATAAATCTATCTAACCCGTGAAACCTATAAACCCGTGAAATTAACAAGAACTGTTAGAAAGTTTGTTTTTCAGATATAATCAAAGGAAAATTTCTTATAATTTATCTTGAAATTGTCTTAAAATTTTAATTTGTGTGGGACGGCATTCCTTGCCGCCCATGATCTATGTTCAATTTACGAAAGAAAATGTAAGATAAAATTAAACAGGTTAAGATTGAAAGAAGTGAGTAAGAATGTGGCGATAGCCGATGTTACTATTCATTCCGCGCCAGCTGGTAGCGTAGGAGTTTATGGTATGATTATTTCATGAAGATTAAAATTGGTTGCGTCAAGACTTATATTCTGATCGCTTAAATAGTGTTAAAATTATTGTATGACAATTTGAGATTTTCCTGTAGGAAAGAAAAATTCCTTGTGGCATTTAAATAATAGTGCAAAGCAGAGATTTGCATATTAAATTTTGTAAAATTGAATATTTGCCTAATGAATTGTTTTTCAAAGCACATCGTAGCGCCTATCATTGAATGTGTGTGTTTCCTAAGCCACGTTCCAAGTAGGGTTTCCTGGGATAGAAAAACTTATACTAAGAGTGAAACACTGGTAGGGCCCGGCGACGGAGTGGTGGACGTCGCACGTTGCTGGTGACACCCACGCCAGAATCTTTCTCGTGGGGTATAAGCGCCCTTACCCCTCATAAGTTGATGAATGCCGGCGCGTCGCGGGAGACGTGTTCCGTTGCAATATTAAGGGACTAACTTAAACAAAATAACATTTGAATAATTTAAAAAAACAAAAGAATCCATCAAAATACAATATACATTATATTATACATTACATTATATTATTCCAATTAGCGTCTAATTGGAAAAGTTTAAAGAAAAAAATTGGAGAAATTTTTTAGAAAATGGCGTTTGAGCGCTTCTCAAAATGCGAAATTTTAAGCTCATTTTCACGGAAAATGTTGATTTTTCAAGAAACTTTATATTGAGACGAAACGAACTTGTTCATTTCTCTCATGGGTCAATTGAGAGATGGCTACCCCAGTGTCACCATCACAACATTTAAAAGCCGCGCTGATGGCGTCAGGGTATGACGCGCAGCGACGGTTGTGTGTAAACCCAAGACCGAAAAGATGTCAGCCAATGAGGAGAACGCCGATAAGACATATTGCCATTGGCCGGCATCGGTCACGCGAGGTGTCCGAAAACCATCACCTCGGCAGGTCACGCAAGCGAACATTCTTCTGAAAACCGTCGCAGGGGCAAGTCGATGCATTTCTTCTCAAAATTCGTCGTGGAGGCAAGGCTATGAGATTTAATGGCGGAAACGACCTTTGTATTTCATGGAATTATTAGTTTTTCCCGAAGCAGTTCAGTTGAGTGTCGTGCGCGAGCTACGAAAAGTTAAAAGGTAATTGTCGCAAAAAGGCCGACCTAACACTGACTAGTAAGTTCTGTAGTATTGTGTAAGGTGGGAGAAGATGCATCACTTTAGTATGGGAGAATATGATTGGCCTTCATTTTATTGAAGGACTCAAATGAGTTTTCTTAGCAAATTAATAACCAGTTCTGACTTTTAAATTTGGCGGGGTAGTTTAAAAAATGCATACTATTCTGGATTGCTTCAAAATTTAGGATTATATTCTTTGAATACAATTGATTAATTTCACACACACACACAGAGATCACTACTCAGTATCACTGGTAACTGACTGTGATACAAGGGAGGGGAAAATAATTAGGTGCAGACTCTTAGTCTGCTTCCAAGCAAAAACAAATAGAATGTAATAAAACCATGTATGTCAAAAAATATGCACATTTAATTAAATTTTGTAAAACTGCCTATACCAATTCAGGAAATGAAAACAGCAGGATTACCTCTAGTGAAGTCATTAAATATTGTTGAAGATATTACAATGTCTTTGAAAATGAAGAATTTGACCTCACATTGGCTCAGATTTCATCCTAGAAATACGCACCAATTACATCTAGTGATGTAGAAGAATGTTCAAAAAGATTCATTTCTCACAAAAGTATGAATTTGACTGAGTAAAATTTAGATAAATTGTTTATTGTTCCTGTTACGAAAGGCAATGAAAAAAAAAATACCAAGGTAAAATTTGATTGCGCATGTTTTGTCAAATTTTATACGGCATATGTATGCAGGTTTTAGCATTTTAAAGGGCGCAAAAGAATCATGTCTAGTGATATTCAATTATTTTATTTCAAAAGGAAAGTATTTTGTTCAGTTGGCAAGGGAAATGTTTCTGACAATTATCAACATAATGTGAAATATTTTCTCTGGTAATTTTGAAGATGAAAAATTGCCAAAATCATTGTATGTCCTTACTATATGCCAAAAACAGCACACTGTGGAGAACCCTAAATTATGAAAAACTTGAAACCTTTTTTTCCTTGGAAAGCAAAGTAAAAATTAATTGTCTTTCAAAAGAAAATTATAGATTGTCATACTCCATGAACTTGATTCGTAAATCTAGTTGTAAATCGATGGCTTGAAAAATCAGCATTTTGGACTTAATAACACTTTTCTAGTAGGAATGTGATTTTTTTTTATTATTCGTACTTACATATTCTGAGAGCACAACTTCATAGTACACATTGAAACTATAATATAATTATAACTCAAGTTATATTACCTAATGAGAATTTTAAAATAACTTGCCTGGTCAAAAATGATACACACTAAGAAAATTGAACCATTAATGAATATACATTTTGTGAATGTTAAATAAGAAATGAAATCACAAAAATACATGATGCTTGCAAAATTAGCGATATGTGTGTTGGCATCACCTTCAAATACATGTTCATGATCTTGTCATAGAATGTAATAGGCATTTAGAATTCACGATATCCATGATTATCTGCATCAATGGACCATCACTTATTTCAATGACCCATTTCCATTCTTTTCTGTGATCAATTTCCATCACCTGTGACAAAAACTACCGGAAAAATAAAATTAATACAATAGTATTTGAAAATATAATTATAGTGATAATTGTTGAAAAATAAAAAATAGTGTTTTACAGCAGTTTTTTTAAGAATTTATATAACATGTACTACACAATATTTAATTCTACAATTTCTAATTGCCATTAATGACACTTCAAGACTATATTAAAATTATTTCAGTGAATTGACAACATAGTAAATATTATTTTTTACATTTTAATACGAATTCGCAATGCATGATTGAGTAATAAAAACTAATCAAATAACTTAAAATTTTTTAATAGATACTTTTTTGTCAAATAAAAAAGGCACAAATGAATGCAATATAATGAGTTTGGAAGCCAAGCTCTCTATAACCACTTAACACTAGATTTTGAATTGAAAGGATTTAAACCGATGATATAAAATGACATCATTGTTTATCTTGTTCGATATAAACTTTTAAAGCAATTTTAAAATTTATTTACGTTAACAAAACTTTGAGTCGGATTAGTGGCCAAGTTTTGTACATTATGTCCAGTAGAAATGCACAAATTATGAATTTCTATTATTACAGCACATGATAGAAATATATACATTCCTCAACGTTACAATTCCATTCCACCATTCTCTGAGAACCTTGGTTGACAATTCTTGCTTGATTTGAAATAGGCGGTGTAAATGTAAGTATCATTTAATTTTTCTTTCGAACTTTCAAAGAGGTTATTTATATTCTGTAGTCTGGTGCTTATTAAAAGATATCCACCAATATCCTTTAATTATAATTCAAACTAATGCGGCACGATAACTTTCAATACGGTACATACGTGTGAACTCTAGTAAGTTCAGCGATTTGCTTCGCCAACGACGTATTCCTCTACAATAACAAATTGAAAACTTTCAGAACGATACGCTTTTCACCACTTCGAAGAAATTTTCCTGGAGTGCCGGTCACTCTCTTAGACCTTCCAAAATGAACTGAACAGCATGTCCTCGCAGGTCGATTGGCGGCGCGGCGTCGGGGTCCAACGAGACGCGACCCACGGTCGCTCATGACCCTCGTCAATCCACGGCTGAAATATTCCTTATCGCCCAGCAACGCGCATGCAGTTCACAATGGTCTCCTTCGTTTGCAGTAGTTTTGATGCAAGGTTAATTTAACAACCGATGTCTCAAATTAGTTCTTACAGTGGCGGCTCCTAAACTTCAGACCAGGTAGGGCACAGAAAATCGTGAAAAGAAAAAAAAAATGCAACATGCAAAGCATGGAAAAACATACCTCTAATTTTTATACAGCAATTCAATCCTCCTCTCCTTGGCTCTGGCAAACAGTTGAATAACTTGACAATTAAAATCCCGAATGCCATGAATCATCCGTTTCTCAATATAACGCATAGCTAAGGCATTCAATCTTTCTGCACCCAGAGTGTTTCTAAGAATTTTTTTTATTCTCTTTAGAGTGGAGAAACCACGTTCATTTTCCACAGTGGTCATTGGAATGGTGACAATTATTTTCAAAACAGGGATACACTCTGAAAAAGTACGCGACATGTTGTTTTCTAAAAAAAACTGGAGTAATGCGGCAGCGCCTGATGCACCATGAAAATCTTCACGGGAGAATAACACTTCTAATTCTGTTCTAAATTTTGGACCATTTATTTTAGAGTATAATTTCACAGTGGTTTCAAAATCACTCTCCGGGAAATTCACAGAGTACTGAACGGATTGTTCCGTCAGAAATAATTTCGCTGCACTCAAATGGTCAGAACACTCAAACCTGTCTTCGATGTTTTTTAAAATAGTACCACGCACTTCAAAAGCAGCAACACGGTTGCTTCCTTCCTTGCGAGAGATGCATTTTCTCTTATTTGGGGGTACACTCGAAGACTCTTGTTCGTCTTCGTACACTTTACACACCTTGGTTACTTCATCAGAAAAACCGTTTAATGAATTCCTTCACTTGAACAGAATCGATATTCCTTTTCTGAACAGTGTCGAAGAAAATTGCAACATGAAGCATAATTTTATGGTAGGAGAGCCAAAATACAAAATCTGGATCATTTAATGTCCACACAAATCCTGCAGCTTGACCACCGGCTTTGGGATTCTCTTCTTCACCATCTCGAATTTGCTCAAAACATTCAATTAGGCTATCTTTATATTCAAACACAGTATGAACAGCTATATGCTGGAAGTACCATGTTGAAGGTGGTGCAGAACACAGTTTTCTTTGCACAAATGTCGTTAAATATTGCATTCTTTTGGGCGATCTGAAAAAAAATGAGCATATTCCTTGGAGTTCTTCAAAATTACTCTGCTCTCAGAAGATGAAGAAGCTGCTTTGTGAAGTAAAAGATTTCCTTGATGAGCGTAGGAATGAACATAGTTTGCATTAGGATATTTCTCCTTTACAAAGTACTGTACCCCACTTTTTTGCCCTTTCATAACAGCAGCTCCATACGTTTGGGCTATGAGTTTATCGGGAGTTTTATCTAAACCGAGCTTGTGTAATTGTTCCAAAATTTTATCAGCCAAACCCTGAGCACCTCTTTCGATTACTTGAAAGAAGCCCCAAAATCTCTCATATTTTTTTCCTTCCGACTGATATCTCAAAATTAATGACATTTGGGTGTTGCATGAACTGTCCGTTGTTTCGTCCGCCTGAATGGCCACGTGTTCTGCGTTATTTACTTGCTCTGTCAAGTATTTTTGACAAACGGCAAACATTGCATCTAGTAAATCATTCTGGATGGTCTTTGATACGCCTCTAAAGGTCGTTGCATTCTCCAAATGACTTTGAAAAATATTGTCCAAAGCGGCTGTGTAATTAATCAGTCCCCTGAAAATACCTGGGTTATCGGAGTCCTCAGATTCATCATGACCGGGAACGCTAATTCGAATTCTCCACAAAATTTAATAGCATCAACAATGCGACCCTGAATGTATCTATTTTTATCTACAAGTTCATTATGTTTACGCAGAGATTCTACATGCGTCATCCAATTGTTGCCTGATACTAACTCTCCCAAGAACAGCTAAATTCATTTCATTGTTGACATGACTTTTTGAAATAGCGTGTTTTTTGCATTTATCCGGGAGATGCTTCAAATCTTTAATACCGTTCTTGGTCCACGTTTCGTCACCCCCAAATAGGATGCATGGGAAGCAAAACAATGCATTACTCACTGGACATCCACAAATCCAATCCCATTTATCATGCACTGACTTATTAAATGTTCTGTTGTATGATCTATTTTGATCACTAAAAGCTTGCTTGATGACCAGATCAGGTCTCGGTGGCCCGAATTCTTTCGCCAACATCCTGTCTTCATAACCTAAATTTTTACTTCCTAAATAATTTACTTCATTCATTTTAAAGTTTTAGCGCTTTAAATTGAAAATCACTCGAAATCCCTCGTTGGTTTCTCACGTCAGCTGAACGAGAACAGAAAACAATTCAATTGTAAACACGCACACGCTCAAGAAAAACTTATTCACATTTCACAGCTGCTGATATTATCAAGGTTACAAGCGCCCTGAGCTGATTACCGTTTAATTTCTCAGACACTACAAGCGTTGTTTGTGCATCTGTTAAGTGGCGCTTGCAGTGGCAGTCACAAAAAGCTTATGACCCTGAAGGTCCTTAACGGAGCATTACCCCCTCCCTTTTTTCCGCGCTTTATGAGGGAAAGCTTTGTTGAACGGGAGGGAGCTGGTCACAAGAAGCTTGCGGTCTCTTCGCCCTGTTACCACAACTACCTCATAGTCAGCGCTGTGAAATAGTATCGATATCGCCCATGAAATCCTTAACGTTAATTCTCTAGAAGTATTTACTCGATAACAAGCATTTTAGTCTACTATTAATACTTTTCTTTACAAGAGGGAGGGCACGTGACCATGTGACCTTATTGTAGAGCCGCCACTGAGTTCTTATATAGTGAACCTACTTGTACTTCTTTGTATCAGGATTTTTCTTACGATGAACGGATAATAATGCGTTGCGGTCAGGCTGCAGCAAGCTTTGGCGCGCGCGCAACTTCCTGCTGTTATGGTTAAATAAACACTTGTTTATTTAATAAAAGTTTTATTTAAGAAAACGAGCACATGGTTTGTATTGCACCGTTACAGAGTACTCAGTACAGGGCACTTATGTCACAGAGTAGTCATATTAGTCTACAGAGCTTACAGAGTAGTGCGCAGTGTGGCAACTGCATCTAGCGGTCACTTGCTAAACTAACATACAACATCTGCCCCCCGCCCCACTTCCAAGAGCCCGCCGAGGACTGGTAGCTGATTAATATATAACGTAATTAGTCTGCCTTTCGACATTTATATTTACATGTGTAACAACGCAGACAAAAAATAATAGTCAAGTAAAGAAGACATGTCATTCTTGCTCAAAACGGGGACGAAGTTTGAGACTAACTTTAATAATTATATAAAAGTTAGTCTCAAACTTCGTTCCCGTTTTGAGCAAGAATGACATGTCTTCATTACTTGATATAGTCATAATTTTCGCATCATGCTTCTATTATGTAATTGAAATAATGTTATATATATATATATATATATATATATATATATATATATATGAAAACCGTCGGAAACCACACAAATATTGATTGAAACCACACATGATTCTCAAAGATGCTGGGTGACATCTATCAGAGTGAACTTTCACAAGGTTTGTCGAAATGGACCCCAAATGTCGTCGACCTATAAGAAAATCCAAACTCACACTTGCAGTGATGAAAAAGAGTTTAAAGTTTGCTAAAAAAAAGTACTGGAATTGAAACGAAGAAGAATGGAACAAGGTTTGTAACTTGTTTAAAAAATTAAAAAAGACAATGAGAAAAAAAACTTCTAACAATATTAGCAGGTTTGCTTCTCAGACGAGTCGTCAATCCAGATTTCTCAAGACAAGACTAGTTCATTTGACGCGAGCCTAATGAGAAGTACAGTAGTGACTGCGTAGTGAAACGAGTCATCTATTTTCTTTTACGATATGGTCGGTTATTAGCACACTCCTTTGTGCATGCGTGAGGACCAATACATGTAGGTGCTACAGGAAGATCTCCTTCCTTAAGTGAAAGAATGGTTCCCGAACAACAACTTTGTGTTCATGACAATTCAGCTCCGTGTCACAAAGCACTAAAAATAACAATTCCCCCCCCCCCCCAAAAAAATCCATAATTGGCCTGGGAACTCGCTCGTATGAATCTGATAGGGAATATGTGGGAGAAATCAAAGTAGAGGTGCTAATCCTTTGAAATCTCCAAATCGATTTTCCGCATCATTACATTACTATCTTTATACTTACGTATATTACTCTCGTATATACATATGGTATACGAGAAAGTAACTAGAGGTGCTACAGAATGGCACAGACTTTCTCGTAGCAGTTTTCTAATTTCCTTGGTGTGGACTGGTTCTGTAGTCTTGCCTTTCCTTTTTGCAAACTGCCATCTACCGCTCAAAGTACATTTTTATTTTTAATTTTCACAAATTTTCGGTTTCCAAAACTCAGAACCCAAATATTATTTTAAGAAAATTAAAGAAGACCAAAACCTTGTCCTAAATAGCAATTTTCATTGACAAATTTGGAGCCAGCTTTAAGAAAATGGCGTTAAGCGTTACTGCAAATGCGAAATTTGAAGCTCTTTTTCACAGGAACTAGAGTTTTAAAAAAACTTCATTTACAGTCATTTTAAACATGTCAACTCACAAATGCAATAATGTATACAAATCGATTTAAAAAATGCATATAACGGTGAGAGATATTTCCAAAAAATTACATTTGTTTAATTTAAAAAAAACAGGTGAATACATCAAAATGAACTTCACGGCATATACCCCAAAACTCGGCAAAAAATGTCGCACATTCCAAAGCCATCCCCGACCACTGCGCGATTCGGCCGTAGAGGCGGGCTGCCAAAGGAAGCATTCCGATCGGGAAGAGAGACGCGGATGGTCTTGCCCCAGGGAGATGACCTGAGGGCGTCCAGGCGTTCGCGCTCATACGGGAAGAACTTTCGGGAAGGGAGCGGCGACCACGGCCGCGGGCCCTTAGCGCCACAGATACTATTACCGTAGTACCCTAGTACTACTACGCCACAGCTACGATTTCTGGCCGCGAATGTGCTGCTTGGGTTACATCGCGTTGAGAACAACCGCCGCCGCGGCGCGCCGCCCAGCTGATGCTCGATCGTCGGGCCTAGACGTGGAAATCAACGGGCTCCATTGATAGCGCGCGCCGCGACCGCACCGTGGGCCAGAAATGTCTCAAAGCTGGCCAAAAGTCCAAAAACTCAAATTACACCCCTGAAGCTCAGATTTCACCTTTCATGAAACTAATGTCCACGCTTTACATAAACATAAATTCAATGCACCTTCGAAGCCTACGGACCTGAGCTGAAAAGTAGGGTTCAGTTTGCTTCTGATTTCGGTCATGACGAATGTGAAACAAAAAAGCCCATATTGGTAACACCAGTACTCAATCACTTTACAAGATATCGTCCTGCTCAATATCTCAATTTATAGAGGAAGGTTTTCTTATTTTCTGGTAAAGACTATTTCCATTTTTGTGACTAATTTTTAAGTTATTATTTTAAATATACATTTACGCATTTAGATCGTACAACAAAGATATTGTAATTTTCTTCTAGCCTTTTAGTTGCTACTTTCGTTTACTTCCGGTTTGAGACAAAATTTTATTAGAAGAAAATGACCCAGTTAAAATATTACGGCTATTTACAGCGTTTTATGAGATAGACGCGTTTGATATTTTTTTCGTCTACCTTGCACTGCTTGCTCTTGGTACTGCGCATTGCGTCTTTTATATATATAAAAGTCACGTCCTGGCCTATGTTAAAAGAGTAAATGTCACTTTTAAGTTTTCTAAGACGATTTGTATTACAAAAGAAACATTGCTCCTTTTTAGGGGAGTTTCTGCAAAATGCTGAAAAATGAGGTAAGTGAAATGCTGTCGGAAGCTCCCGGTGGTCGCGACACCAAATACCGCAAGTAATTAGTCGTCTTTGTCAATTTATTGATATTGAGAAAATATCAAGCTATGATCTGATTCTGAATATCTGAGCTACTTGTATTTACAAGAAGGGCAAACTCACACAATGTTTGTAATAAAGCGTTTGTCAGGTGGGACAAATGCAATAGAAAAAGTGATAAGCTTTTAAAAGAAAATTGAGCTTAGTTGAATGAAAGATTTATTTTGCTATCTGATTTCCTACACTACAAGCTCCTGAAGATTCATCAAAAATTGGACGCCCGTCGACTTTATTTGAAGCAAATATCGGCATCAAAGGAGGAAAAGAACAAAAATACAAAACGCTTCGTGAGACCCATTATTCAGACACGCTGATCTACACCGCCTAAAGAGCGACAGCCTGAGCTACGGCAAAAGACGCAGGTCAGCTGATAAAGGGAACTTGAGAACCCAACCCGAGACCGGAAAATAAGATGCTTGTGGTAGTCAACGAGCGGACGTTCCATTCAGTGTGCTACTGACTATTGGTATTGGTCAACACGCTGGCGGTATTGGTGAACCTCGTTATTGCAGACCGATTAAGCTTCAGTTCTGAAAATAAAGAGCTCAGCTAATTAAAAATGAAGAATTTCTGTAAATTCAAATTAAACAACTTCAGTCCACTTACGATTGACGGCCTTCTTTGTAATGTTTCCACGACATGCTTCTAACTACGGTGGACGGAAAGGTATGAAGCTCTCTGACAACAATTGCAATGCAGGAAAGTTATATCAGTAAAGCAACTCCAAAAGAAATGAATGATTTAGATGTATTATTGATAAGGATGTACTCCCCTTATCTCGAAAGAAAAAGACAGTGAAAGTAGTTCAAGCAGCGAAGATGAAATGGCAGGAAACAATCGCATAAAATATCCCACTGTATAAAATATAAATATCTATTTCTGTTGAACAACAGATATTACATATTTATGAGCATTCCCTTAAGCATTTACTCAATTTCCATGCCTGGAAACGTGGGAATTTGGATAGGGGAGTTTTGGCCAGGTTTCGGCTCTTCCTGGCACAGTGTGCACCGCTGCCGCCGTCGTGGGCCGCATCACCGTCGTGCGAGGCCGCCGCCACCGAGGCTGGCCAATGTAGGCTCCCAGAGCCGCTGGCCCGTCTACCGCCTCAGAGGGCGTCAGGTGTGTCGGAGACCGACTCCTCAGTCAAGAGGTCCCGGGGCGCCGGGGCAGCAATGTCACCAACAATTAGATTAAGTAAGTCACCAACAATTAGTTTAAGATAGTTTAACGACCACTAATGTAATGCGAGGCCTCACCTTGATTCCCCCTTGAAACAAGGCAAACAAATTAAATTCTAGATATTTTTATTATTATTATTATTATTGTTTCAATATCAATGCATGTACCAACCCGAATCACGCATGCATTCTCCCCGCATCAATTAGTAGTAACCGGGGAAAGCTGACGACGAAGCTGACGCCGGAGATGTAGGTCAACCCCAAGGTAAATAATGGTACCGAAAGGAGTCACAGTGTATTACTCCGTATAAACAAACGTATATGCAAAAAAGTAACTTTGCTATAAGCATTCGGCTATCTTGAGATCAAGTTAGCACCGCAATTACCAGAAAAAAAAGAAATTAGAGATGACTAAACTAGAGGTGCTTAGAATGGCACCAATTTTCTCGAAGTAAAGTTTTCTAATTTCTTTGGTGTGCACTGGCTTTAAGCTCTTGCTCCATTCTCTGGTCAGCTGCCATCTATCGTCGCCCAAAGTAATTTTTTTTGACATTTTCTCAACTTTTCGTTTTCTTAAAAGTAAAACCGAAATATTACTTCAAGAATATTAGAGTAAAATCTTGTCATAAATAGAAATTTTCATTGAACATTTTAAGGGATTTTTAAGAAAATTGTGATTAAGCATTACAGTAAATGTGAAATTTGAAGCTCTTTTTCCTGGAATCTATTGAGTTTTCGAAAAACATCATTTGAAGCAACACCAATCACAAATGCAACAGTGGGCAACATCACAAATGCAACAAGGGTATAGCCGAATAAGGAGGTGAAATGTGCCCTCAAACCAAATCGATAATCGCGATGCTCAAACGAAACAGAATAAAACATACCGTAGATTCACAAATAATCAGACTCCTAGGGCAATCTGTTGCTGAGATAGAACGAGAAACGTGTTTTCATGTTTTATTTTTTTCTCAACTTCTATTGCATGTATCAGGCGGAAAAAAATTGGCGACGGAAAAACGTAGTTGAATTTTAAGGTATTTTTGGCAACCAATTTTAACACCAAATCCAAATAGAAAAAAATAAACAGTTTTGAAATGAATTTTCGACGTGATAACGTTTAAATGCTATCTCAGTTTTTTTCCCTAAAATGTGTCATAACATTCCATAACATATTTTTTCAGATTTTTAAACAATGTGAAAAAAATTAAAACCAATTTTATCATTCAAACATTTGAAATTCGCGCAAAAATTTGATAGGATTTTTTTTCACTCATGTTTAAAAAATGTATGTTAAAATCATTGAAGTCTCACTGATTGCAGTATGATTTACACCTTTTTGATAACAAATGTTTGTCTTTATGTGGAAAGTATTTTTATTATCGAAATAAAATCATCAAACATACCTTTCGTTTTTAGATTTATGCATTGTTTCTAATATAAATCGAATTACTCGGTTTTAGGTATATTAATAATTTGTTTATGATATAAATCAAATAACGCAGTGTAAATTTATTAATTATTGACAATTAGATAATTAAAGGCAATTAATCATTGTCACTGACTTCTTCAATAACTGGAATCACGCGTACATTTATGTATAGTCTACTCAAAACGTCTGACGGTTTAACAATTTGTGCCAAGTAACGACCGTGTGCGAAATAATAAATGATCGCAGATGTGTAGGAGCAGCATGACAGGTTGCTTTATAAATAATATTTATTAACACTTAATAAATTTCTCTAAGATACGAAAGCTATCCCTCCTTTCCAATTCGGATTCCGCCCTCTTCATTCGACCACCCACCAGCTTCTCAGAATAGTAGAAACCATATGTCAAGCATTTTAAAATAAGCAATATTGCTCTGCAGTCTTTTTAAGACTTTGCGAGTGCTTTTGACAGTCTGGCACACAGGTCTGCTCTACAAATTAAAGAATTACGGCACTCCCGATTATCTTGTCAAAATCATCAGCAGCTTTCTGGAAAATAGAAGCTTTTCAGTGCGAATAAATTCCTCTCTCTCCGCCCCTAAGATAATTCAGGCCGGGGTTTCTCAAGGGTCACCTCTCTCCCCGACCCTCTTCAATTTGTTCACAGCAGATGTATCCTGTGCCACAGCTTTATATGCAGATGACACCGCGATATTCTCTACACACCAAGATCTTTCAGTAGCAATCAACAATTTACAATCAATCATCAACACTTTCTCTCTGACTGGGCAGCAAAATGGCACCTGCACTTAAATGCAGCAAAATGCGAAGCAAAAATCTTCGCATTTAAAAGAATAACCACCCCTCCAACTATCACAATTAGAAATTCACCAGTTTCTTGGTTCCCATCCAACAAGCCCGTAAAATACCCAGGAGCCATCCTAGACGCTCGTCTCACATGGAAACCGCACAAACTATATTCTCTTATAAACCGTAAATCGGCGCTCCAAACTGACATAACCCTGCATATTTATAAAACTGCATTAATACCATCACTAACATATGCCACTCCTGTGAGGAGCGGTGCAGCACAAACCTAAAAGGAATTAAAGTTTTTCAAAATAAAATCCTCCGAACGTCGGTTAACGCCCCATGGTATGTATCCAACACACAACTCCATAGAGAATTGAACATCGATACCATAACTCAACACATTTCAACATTATCAAAAAATTCTTCACCAACCTAAACCTAGTTCCCGCTATCAGACTCTGCCACCTGGGAAAATCCATTAATGGTCCAACCAGAATCAAATCACGCCTTCCCAAAGATCAATTCAGACCACCGTAACCACCATAAAGACGTAATCCAAAGATCACTCCCCCTCCCCCATTTCCCACTCCCTTCACAACACAACCCTGTGCATAAAATCCTAATAAATGAGGTTCCCAGAGGGGATTCCCTCTCACAGATAAAATTGGGTTAAGTTAGTTTAATTTGCAAGTACCTCGGTGCCTTTCAGTTAATATTATTTGTTTACTGATTGTATCCAATTTCAGACCTGTAAAGTGGTTTATCCACTGCTCAGGTGCAATAAAAAAATTCGTTTTGTTCTTGATCCGAAAAAATCGTTTACAGTTAACGGCGTATATACATATTAACGTTTTTAAGGTCGGTTATCCATATTTTTTCCAAAATAGTTTTTGTTTGATTATAGTACATGAACATTTTGGCCATTTAAAAATAAATTTTCTTCGAAAGGCTCCAAATTTGTTCATTTTTTTCACGAATACAGCAAAGTGGGGGAGAGTTAGTTTAACTGGTCCACTTTTTTAATTTGCTTTAAAGTGTTATTTACTTGACCAACACACTTGAATTTTTGTTTGATATTTCAGTGAGGCTTTCTCCTTATATTGTCACATCCGCCAGCCCGGCTAGAGCTCAATCTGCTGTTGCTTCACCAGTTCCTTTTACTCTAGACGGAAGAAGAGGGTTGCTATGAGTTGTTCATGCTAATAAGAATGAACATAATGACCGAGGCGCCATCCTGGGCGCCAAAGGACCAAGGAAGCCCCGTGTCATCGGTGGCAGCAGGCAGCGGCGGTGGCGCCCGCTGCCGCTCGTCTCGTCGAAATGGCGGCCTCCACGTCGAGTCGTGGCGAGTTCAAATTTCTCTCGCGAGTCTCAGCATAGGCGTACAATTCAGTGCAGGCAGCAAGTTATGCCATGTTCTCATAACTTGGCCCTATTGCGCGGAAGTCCGAGTCGAATATCAAACTCAACAGAATAACTTTCTCAAATTGAAAGATTAATTCGCCAAGCACGGCGTTCTCAGATCGAATCGGATGTTCGCATAGCACGACGTTCTCCTATGTAATGTCTTTCCCGCTTAGCACGGCGTTCCAACGAAGCCTCTCTTCTCCCCTCCACAAAACTGTATCCCGCTTTGTAAAATAATCTCTACGCGGAGTTCCAGCGATTCAATTGGTCTAAACCTACTACGTCTTAGATTTTGTTTCAGTCCGATTGGCGTAAGTCTACTGCGTCTTAACTTCTGTTCAAGCCAATCGACGAGCAAGAAACTCCAAAATTTTCCGTTGGGCTATTTTCTGTCTCTGTCTAACAGGCGCGCGCACATGTACAGGATCTTCGCGGCCCCCCTTTCCCAAGTGTCCTTTCCGATCAACAGTTCTTAATTAATGTCGAAGGGAATCCCCGCCAGAGACAGGGGGCGCTTGTTGACAAGGGGACTGGCGGTCGCCAAGGAGGTGGGGTAGAAAGGTCTGCCTTCCGAGGGGAACCCCAGCGTTTGCAGCTACACTCTGCCATAAATTCCTTCGGACAGGTCGCACGCGTCGGGTCGCGGCGCCGGCAGTTATGCAACTCCCCGACAGCACCGTTCTTTTGTCGATTAAAATTATAATATTATTTAGGCTACTTAATGTTGCGACACAATATTGTGGGAACAAACATCATCGTGTCAACAGTTGTTGTCAAATATGGAATGATTTATACATTTGCAATAGGGCCTAACCGGTAAGGTTAAGTGATCCAGAAATTGAAATAAATTGTGAAAATAACATGACGTTTTATTGAAAAGAAAATTCTTCTATGCGTTGCCATATCCCTTTCGCACTCATAAATGGAGAAAATGTTTAGCGAAGATTGTACTCTTCCAAATTCTCGTTAAAATAAATCATGTCATAAATATCGCCCTTCCATCCTTCAGCTGGCATGGAAGCTTTGTAACAATATTTACTGTTGAAACAAAAGCATTTTGGTTTGCCCGGAAGAGAAAGCTCAGGGCATCAACTGATGTCACTGTTAATTGTAAACCTGCAAATACTACTTTCGAAGAGAAATAAAGATGGTAACTGGACCGGTTCACTTAACCTAACGTCCCGGCAGTCCAGTTAACGCCACAGAACATATTTTCTTTATATACCCGAAAACATACAAGCCGTGACGTATTTTTAAAAACAAAACACTATTATAAAGCAGAAATACTAACAATTAATCTAGACTAAAAATTTTCTTGTAGTTGTTATTCAATCGCAATAAAATTGCAAAGCAGATGAGTGATAGAAAATACTTCTGACCTTACAAAAAAATACTTCCTCACTCTAGTCAACAGTAAAGGCCTGCAACTTATCGAAGTGGCTTAGATTATCAGCCCGGTCATTCTACGAATGCCATCCAGTGAAAAACACAGGAATCACGTCCCACCAACATTTAAAAGCATGGACCACTTCACCTAACCAGTCCAGTTAACCTAACTCTCCTCTACGCTTAAACAAATGTCCTACTTTCCTTCACCTTTTTAAATTTTTCTCTTGACGAACGGTGAATGGTGAGATCTTTAACGACCGCCAGCCGTTAACCCTTCGTTACTCGCGCTGGCGTACTGTGTACGCCACTGGAACTGTTATCGCCCGAGGTGTCAAGTAACAACAACGCGCTTTCTCACATTTGACCTAACCTCGCAGAAGGTATTCAGATGCATCCTCCTCGATACTCGGTTTCGTAAGATTTCCTGCAGTGGCAAGACGATTGTTTTTCCGTTGAAATGTGTTCGTTGGCGTACTTTCTACGCCGCGCGGGTACCAATGTAAGTGTTCATTTTCTTTTAATTATCACAGGATATTTTTTATTTATTGCCGTAATTAAACTAATTTATTTTGTTTTACGTTAGGAACCACACAGATATGAATAATTTATCGGAAAAGCAGATAGTATGTGAATTATTACACGAGGAATCGTCAAAAAGCGAAATTTGCGATGTTGCAAATGATTCTGTAAAAAAAGTTGCTGTGGCCGATAGTGAACATAACACGTGCTTTGGGATTGATTATTCTATTAATTATTCAAGCAGCAATTTAGAGAGTAGAGATGATTTCATTGGCAAAGACTAGCTTACAACGTGTAATTAAACACCGCTTGTCAGAAAATTTACAAAAACCAGAAAATGTGATGATCAACAATAACCACAACAACATTAAGAAATTACCGCCATACTTGTGACAGAGCAATAAAACTGATCTACTACAATTATTACTACACTTACTACTTACTGGTGCTACAAATTTTCAAGCAAAAAACATATTCTTGAAGTTATCAAATGCAAACATTGTTCTGAAGACTAATGTGCTAAATTTTATATTATTATTATTATTATTATTATTATTATTATTATTATTAATATTTAATTAAAATGGGAATGTGTATACATTTCAAATGTAATAAATAAAAATTATATCCAAATATTATTCAGGCCTTGCAGAGTTCATTTTTTTTAACAAAATAGGCTTGGCGTACAAAGTATGCCGCGCGGAGACTTGTGTGACAAAACACAGCGCAAATAACTAAGGGTCACCTTTAGGTGACTTTTATTTCCTCTGTGTAGTTTGGATATAACAGTACAATATTACGAAAACAATTAAAAACATTGTATTCTCTTAATATTTCGTCTTCTACTACACTTCACATATTTTATATGTAGTAAATGCCGACAAATTATACACAGAACGATTGGAATTTCTAAAATTACCGAAACTAATTTTATGGATGTTGATATCACGGAATCCATGCATTATTCAGCAGAGCGCCTGGGTGTAACCTGATTTTCAGCAATGCCCTTTCTTGCGCGAAGGCGGAAGCAGGAGGTGGTGCCTGGAAGAAGGCTCAGTTGCGCTTGGCAACAGCCCAGCAATCACAGGATTAGGATGGCGGCTGCTCCTGCAGGTACCTGCGATGAGGCACAACATGATCAGAGACTGCTGGCGGGTCATGCCGATATACGAGAATGTGATGAGGGCGAAAAAGGGTGTCAGTAGGGGAGTTGGGATAGAGATAAGGAAAGCTGATTGTATGACGCTGGTGAAAACGACGTGGCGTTCTTGGTGAGGCACACGTTGTTTGTTAGATTGATTAAGTTGATTTAAATTTTATATTCTTTAGTCTAGAGAGTATCTTCGAAATCAGTTAGCGAGGTCGTTAAGGCAGTGTATTATTGCGAATGTTTGTTTTTGTTCGTATGTACTTAAAATATGGCTCATATTTCACAATCATAATATGGATCATATGGAAAATATGGATCATATTTTAAGAAGTAGCCTTTTTTGACTCAGTCATTAATAGAAAGTACCAATTCGTAGATATTTCATTATTGTATGCAAGAAAAATCAGGGTGAAAAATTTATTGGAAATAAGCAGATAGAAGATTTATGAGATCAGTTGATTTTCAAAACACATAACTCAAAAGAAACACGACTGCTTCTATTGAGTGTCCAATGTTAATACATACTGTTTTTTTACATTTATCCACTCAGTGATATGTCTTGTTCAAGCATACAATATTTATGAAAATTGTTCGTGTAGTTTTGATAAATATTTACAAAATGGGCAACATATCTAATGAATTCCTTGCTGCGATGACACAGTACTTGAAGCATATTCAGATGGTTTCATTCCAAATTTTAATTTTAGAAACCATAACAATTATCACGAAATTTACATGTTTACATTGTCGTCAAATGAGTTCAGACACGACTCCCGACACAATGTAATTGATTGGAAGAGCACTTTCCGCGGAAAGACACCCCGTTACTCACAAGGAGCGCTAGGGCACGCGAGAGACTGCACAGCCCTCCGGCCGGACCGACCACCTCTCGCTGGGGGATTAATTACAGCAATTAAGCACCTCCGACGGCCTTAACCCGGGGTGCGCACGTCTCTCGCAATTATGCGTCAATTAGGACATTTGCGCGCGCGCCGGCGCCGTGACCACTTGCTAATTAGGGAACACCCGGTGGAAAACCTGGTGCCCCACGACCACCCGAGCCACGGCCAGGCGAGTTTCTAGGGCCAGCACTCCACGCTGCCATTCTTCAATTGCCCAACCGCGTTTGCTCCAGCACGAAATCACCGAGTTCACCATACCAACAAAACGCATAGAAAGCCATATAAATGTGTATAGAAATAAAACGATGTCATTGCTTAACTAGAGGGGCGACAGAATGGCACAGACTTTCTCGGAGGAAAGTTTTCTAATATCCTTCGTTGGTATTGTACAGTCTTGCCCCTCCTTCCCTGTGCCATCTATCGCCGCCCAAAGTACATTTTTTGAAATTTTCTCAACTTTTCGGTTTCCTAATAGTAGAAACCAAATATTATTTTAATTATATTATTTATAATTAAAGAAGGCTAAAACCTTGTCCTAAATAACAATTATCGTTGAAAAATTTGAAGCCACATTTAAGAAAAGTGTGGTAAGCATTACTGTCAATGGGAAATTTGAAGATATTTCACAGGAATCTATTGAGTTTTCGAAAAATTCATTTGAAGTAATTTAAAGAACATTCACTCACTAATTCAATAATGTGTGATCGATGAAATCGATCAAATCGATGAAAATGTGCAAATTAACAACGTGAGAAATATTGAAAAATTTTTACATCTGTATAATTTTTGAAAAAACAAAATAATACGCCGAAATTAACCTTACGTCATATTAAAGAGTACCATTATCACTATCCTTTCTAAAAATTTGAAGAAAAAATTTGGAGCCTTTTTAGAGAAAATGGCGTTTGAGCGTTTCCGAAAATACGGAAATTTGACCACTTTTGAACAAAAAACTGTTGAATTTCCGAGAAACTTTATATCACACTATTTAAAACATGTACTCACACATTAAATTACGTGAAGATCGCCTCTAATGTAAATATTACCGACGTGTGAGACAAGTCAAAAAAGATTTTTTAATTATTAGAAAAACAAAATGGTAGAGCAATATGTGGTTTTTGGTATCGTATAGGGTTTGGCACTAACCCTACTGAAAATTTAAAAAAAATTGGAGCCGTGTTTGAGAAAATCTTGTTTTTGTTATTTTTCAAAATTGCAAATATTGCACGCACTATTGCATGAAAACGACTAAAATTTCAAAAAAAAAACTGCACCACCTTAATGAAAGAAGTAATTATGGACAACAAATTTTATTTGAAGGAAAAATCTTGATCTTCAATTTTGTAGTCGTGGGAAGACGCTGCAAAAACTCAAAGCAATTTTGCAATTTCCGAAAATTCAAAGTTAATCGCAAAAATCTGACCTATGCTACCTTTGTAAGTGTATTTCTTCTATTTTTACAAGAAATTTAAAGAAAAAACTTGGAGCCGATTTGAGAAAATTTTGAAAATGTCCGAGAAGCTTTATCTAAAGTATTCTCAAATTTTAAAGAATGTTTTTCAAAGTATCAAAGCTTCAACTAAAGATGAATGGTCATTGATTTCTACAATTTTGAAAAAATCCTACTTATGGTTTAGGCGCCAGTACTGTTCAAAGACGAAAGGACGGACAAACGTAAAAAAAAAAAAAAACACTTTTCGGTATCAGGGAACCCCAAAGCGTGTATTTCCGTTGAAATCTCGAAATCGATTTTCCGCAGCATTATATAACTTTCTCTATACTACGTATATAACATCCGTATAAACGTATGTATACGAGAAAGTAACTACAACTCCTACAGAATGGCACAGACTTTCTCGTAGCAAATTTTTCCTACTTCCTTGGAGAGGTCTGGCTTTGAGATCTTGCTCCATTCTCTGGTCAGCTGCCATCTATCGTCGCCCAAAGAACATTTCTCTGACATTTTTTCACCTTTTTGCTGTCCTAATAGTATAACCGAAATATTACTTCAAGAATATTAAAGAAGAGTAAAACTTCGGCATAAACCCAAATTTTCATTGAAAAATTTGAAGCCCTTATTAAGAAAATGGTGATTGAGCAGTTACGTAAAACGACCCTTGAAGCACTTTTTCATAGGAATCTATTTTTTTCGAAAAACTTCATTTTTTTTGGCTTTACACCTTCACTAGGCAAAAGCATCACAGATCACTGCTCAATCGCGATGTATGTTGACAGGGAAACAGTCAACTTGTTGCGAATACTGCTGCCTTCTACTGCGTTGTAGCATAACTCTGCCAGAATCAGGTAACTTTCTGAACCTCAACGATGACTACTGCCAACTACTGAAAAAATGTATAACTTTTAAAAATTCAATGGCGTTTTTAAGGTTTTCATTTGAATGTATAATATTTACTCTGTCATCCCCTGCGGGAGCTAACTTCTGTCGGACATTTCTAATATTGATTTAGTTTTTCTTTCTTTTGCAGGTACGTAGGTCTAAAATATTAAAACGAAGTAGTGATAAGTTTGGATTTAGCATGACCTCACTTGAACCTGCATAGCGAGAAAAACAGTATTTCTGTTTGTTCAACAGTACAATACTACGTGTTAATACTGTAACGAATATTGCGTCATCTGCCGGCACCACCACGATCTACCTGTATGCGACATCTGCCGGCGGCCCTTGAACTAGATGTTCCCAGAGTATTCGCAGCGTTTATCGCAAAGTCCAGAAAATTCTCGACGGCGCCCGCCGAGTATAAATACGCGGAGGTTGGCGACCGCGAGTCAGTTTTAAGTCTGAAGTGGAAGCTCAGCTGTGAATTGTGTGCATCGAACTTCATATTTAGAAGTTGGTGATAAGTTTTAAAACCTGTAAACGGTTCTATTTATTTTCGATATTATATCACTGTGCTAATTTAACTACTGAAAGATTTATAGTATTTCTGTGAAGAGTGACGATTCCGTTGTTTTGAACGTTAAGAGGACAGTGTATCGAATAGTTTTGAATTTGCGCTTCAAATCTTTTTCTATATTTTCAAGACAAACCTTCAGTTCACTTTCATAATATCTTTTATCTAATTACGGTAAAGTATAATCTCTTGGTTGTATTAAACAGTTGCAGCTTAAGTGGACGAAAATCTTCGTAGCCACATTGCCCAATTTGGTAAGTACTAGCTTCAATAGATATTGTGGCTAGCATACCTTCTCATTTTGGTATTGAAATTTACTTTTTAATTTATCTCTTGTATTTATTCCAATTTTTATCACGTACATTAAAATGCATTCGTGACATGGCTACTGCTCCTTCTACACGTTTTAGTCTCTACATTCTCAAAGCCGACCTATTGAAAGCCTTCACACACTTAAACAATAAATTAGCATACTGTACCATAATGTTCAATCCCTCTCAAGTAAAACCGAGTTTATCGAGGCAGTTCTACAGAGCGATTTAAATCAAATGGATGTTCTTTGCTTTACAGGACATTGGTTATCTCCTAACGAACTTAGCATTTTCCAAATTCCAAACTTTTACCTCACAGGCTTTTATTGTAGAGAGGGTGTATCATATAAAGAACCTACATATGTGGGTTCTTGTATTTACGTTAGAAAAAATATCGATTCTATCTCCTTGACAGAATTAAATGAGTATTCCGTTGAAAAGGTTTTCGAAATTTCTGTTGTATATCTTCCTTCGCTAAAAATGCTATTACTTTCTATCTACAGGCTTCCAACAAAGAGAGCTGCAGATTATATTTTGTTCATAGAAAACCTGGAGATAACACTTAATAAAGTCTGCATGGCTTTGCATGTCTCTTTTGAAACCATTGTTGTATGCGGAGATTTTAACTTTGATTTTCTGGTCGAATCTTGCCAGAAAGAACAATTTCTAAATTTAATTAGATCTTGTAGTCTAGATATGGCAATAAATGTGTTCCTACACGGATCACACTAAATTCAATGAAAGCAAACGATCAAATTATAATTAACAAAACTACTACCCGATATGAAGTTCAAACAAAAGATTTAGAATACAGTGACCACCATGCACAAATTCTCACCATTATGCGAACACAGACACAATAAATAAGACACGTATGACTAGATTATTTACTGAAAGTAAAATAAAATTATTCATTAACTACTTGATGCAGGAGTCGTGGGACACGGTTTATAATATTGTTGATGCAAACGATAAATATAATTCTTTTTTTTTCAACCCATTTTAACACTTGCTTTCCTCTTGAAAAACGAAAATTAAATATTTCACGGAAAAGCAATTCTTGGATAACAAAAAGACTTAGAACATCATGTAAAAACAAGCTAATTCTTTCTTTCATTTCTAAATACCATAACGTATCGTAGAATTTCCTCATCTACTTTAAAAAATACAAATCATACTCTCTCAATTTGAATCAGTGAAAAGCTTTTTTGTATCTATTGTAGTTAAGAAGAAGTGACAGTCAATTGTCTTCTTTGGATTTGACGACATTCCATGGTGGTAGATGCAGACTAAGATGCTAAACCAAGTGTACTGGAATAGTACTTCCAACATTCGTCTCACTATTCTCCGGTTCAGTCCAGAAAAACCACATCCCAGTTTGCACATGTCAATCTTCTGAACCTTGACTTGCAGTACATGTTGGTGTAATTTAATCAGAGTTTGCCAATGATTTTTATAGGAGGCCTTGTGATATGACTTACTTTTTGTGACAAGGTAATACACATATCTACTTACGTCGTGCATTTGGAGAATCTTCTCAATATCTATCTGGTTGCTGGTTCTCTAATTATTTTATTCATCCATATTTTATCTTGAATACAGCAGCAACACCTTTGGCCATATAGATATGGCCAGGGCCATATAGCCATGTGATATGTGAGCCATATAGATATAGGGCCATATAGATATGTGAGCATGGGTGACACAATGCGCCAATGAATATTCCTGGGGTAGTGCAAATAGATCCTGCTGCACTATCATTGTTACACCATAACGAGCTTTATACTTTTCACCATAATGAGACATAAACTCGTCAAATGTGAACTCTTGCATATCCAGCTCACAAACTCGTGCGGTATTTTCATAAACATTTTCATTACTTCCTGCGTATGAGGACAGGCCGATTCGAATGGACGACTCTTGGTTTTCCATTCGGCAATTTTTTAATTCGGTAGACTAATTTATCCTCTTCACTACCTCGTACGATTCTTCGTGTCGTAATTTTGGACACAAACCGCGGCGTCATTGGGGGTTAAACAGCCAAGCATTATCTTCAGGTTGATAACCTCCTCTTTCAGTTTTCATGTTAAACCGGCTTTTTAACATCACTTACGGCTCTCACTTACGATTTGGATTCGTTCACGCACCTGGTTATGAATTACGTCCATTTTCTGTCTCAGGTCATTTACAAAGTCTTCTCCGTCTATTTCTTCATTAGTTTTACAACCAAAACGTAGATCACATGGTAGACGTAGTTCCCGGCCGAAGAGAATATTAGCGGGTGTTCGTCCCCTTGTCCCATGAACAGAGGAGCGGTGGGCTAGAAGAAAAAGATGTATGTATTGGTCCCAGTTGCGTTGGTGATCTGATACGACCTTCGCTAAATATTTTCCCATTGTTATGTTCGTGCGTTCCTCCATTCTGTCTGACTGCGGATGTAGGGCTGTTGTTCTTGTTTTTCTTATTCCAAGAAGTTCACACACTCCTTAAAACACTGCAGATTCGAAGTTCTCTCCCTGATCTGAATGTAATTCCAGTGGCACACCAAAGCGGCTCACCCATTCCTTAACCAGTTTTCGGAGATAGCAGTGGACTCTTGGTTAGGTAGGGATATGCTTCAACTTACTTGCTAAAATAATCCATGGTCACGAGTATGTATTTATTTCCATCATTTGACATTGGAAATGGGCCACCGAGTCAGTGGCAATTAGTTCGAAAGGACTTCCAACGTTGTATTGCCTCATCTTCGCTCTTCTCTTTTTATGGGGCCCATTACTAGTAGTACAAACTTGAAACTTTGTGCACCATATCTTTACGTCTTGCTTGAAATTAACCCAGTAAAGTCGTTCGCGCACTTTCTCTAGCATTTTCGTTATACCGAGATGTCCTCCCGACGTTCCATCATGCAATTCCCTCTATATTTCAGGCAGCCTTATTCTTCGTAACAATATCTGCGTCCTCGTCTGAGAGCCATCTTCACTTTCCAGAATTTGCTTAAGCTCTTCAGTAATCAAATCCCACTGCGCCCAATACGATTTTACTGCAGAAGAAGAGGGAGCTATTTCTTGCCAACTGGGTCTCCGTCCACCTATTTTCCATTTCCAAACATGTTTCAATTCTGCGTCCTCTTTTTGATCTTTCTGAAGTTCTCTGGATTGCCATTGGTCATTACTGACAGTGGCCCTTAAGGTAGGAGACATCTTTTCCGCATAATGTTTGCAGTTTTCAGGACACGGTCCTCTGGGCTCGGCATTCCGGTGACTACTTTCGCTCCGATATTCTATTCTAAATGTGAATTCTTGCAATCTATCAATCCATCTGGCGACTTGACCTTCCAGATTTTTGAAGTTTAGCAGCCATTTCAAAGCAGAATGATCCGTTCTCAAAAGAAATTCTCTACCGTAGAGATATTTGTAGAAGTGCTCAACGGATTTCTCCACAGCAAGTAATTCTCTCCGGGTTACACAATAGTTGCGTTCTGGCTTTAATAGCACTTTACTATAACAACCAATGACTCTCGTCCATCTTGTATCTTCGATAATACCCCTCCAATGCCAACGTCACTTGCGTCAGTATCAAGTACAAAATTCCCTTGAGGTAGTGGATAGCTCAAGCCTCAGCATGGCGCTTTCAAGTTTTTCAAAAGCGCGCTGGCAATCTTGATCCCATTGAAATAGACGCTTTTCTTCGGTCAGCTGAGTCAGTGGTTTCGCGATGTTGGCAAATCCCAAAACATAGCGACGATAATAGCTACATAGACCCATGAAACTTTTTAATTCATGTGTATGCTTTGGGAGTGTCCACTCCTTTACAGCTTTAACCTTCTCCTGATCAGGTTCTACTCCTGTGCCAGATACATGACGAAGGTAATTCACCTCCTTGCGAAATAAATGGCATTTCTTTGGGCAGAGTTTTAAGTTCGCTCCTTCTAACCTCTTGAACACCTCTTCTAGGTTCTTGATGTGGTTCTCGAAAGATTTCCCGACAACAATTATATCGTCGAGGTAGACAAGACATGTCTCCCACAACAGATCTCTCAGCACGGTTTCCATCAATATTTCGAATGTAGCTGGAGCATGACACAGTCCGAAAGGCATTACTGTAAACTGCCTCAAACCTGATCCGATGGTAAATGCAGTCTTCTCTTGATCTCTGGGATCTAATTCTACTTGCCGGTATCCACGTTTCCGGTCACGTGTCGAGAAGATCTTGGTCTCAGAAAGAGTGTCCAACGTGTCAATACGGGGTAATGGATAGCTATCCTTCTTCGTTACATTTTTGAGCTGTCGGAAATCGACACAGATCCGAGTCGACCCGTCTTTCTTCTTTACCAATGCGACAGGAGAAGCCCATGGACTGCTTGATGCTTCGATTACGCCATCCCTCTTCATGTCTTTAATAATCTCATCTGCTTCTTCTTTTCTAGACAGAGGCAATCTTCTAGTAGCTTTGCGAATCGGTGTGGCGTTTCCGGTGTCTATTCTGTGACGAACAATATCAGTCAGTCAAGACATGCTGGTATCGCCGTATTAGATTTTCAGCCTTATGACATTCTTCCCGAGATAAGCCTTTACAGGCCTCGGTAACCAGATTCTGCAGTCGTTCAGGAATTCTTTAGGTGGTGGTTCGGTACGGTTAACATTTTACAAAACGGAGTTTACCGTAGAATAATAACCAATTACTGTTCCTTTTCTTAATTTAACAGGATAGTGTTCATTATTCTCGCAGCTATTCACCCTGACCAGTTCTTTGGCTACTAGAATTCCTCGACTAATGGCTTCGTCGTGACTTCTGGATTCCAGGATAGCAATCTCTCCAGCTGGAACGTCGCCCTCAGGGCCCGCTTCTAGAAACATATCGCTACACTCCGTCAAGATTACGTCGTCAGTCGTAATCACATTAACGGCAATGTTGTTACGCGAATCTAGGACCACCTCCACTTCGTTGAGTCTCAGCACACCGTGTCGTAATTCCAACTGACACATATATGTTGTCATGATATCCATTCCTAAAATTGCTTCTGCTCCTATGGCAGCGACCAGTAGACGATGTTTGGAAGCAACAGTTCCTGTGGCAAGGAGAGCATCCATCTCTCCAACAACATTCGCCGAGTCACCAGTGGCTGTTCAAAGCTTCCATTTGGATGTCATAAGATGTCTGGGCCAAATCGGTTCTTATAATGCTCTTTGTTGCACCAGTATCCAGAAGTAAGACGCATGGTCTTCCATTTACGAATGCATCTATGTAAACGCTGTTAGAACGGTGTCGAATGGACTTGACGTGTATTCCGTAAGGTGGAGCTCTTGTTTGTCAGGTCCCCCTTCCATCAACCTGCTTTCGTTTCCCTGCTGGCTGCTGCTTACAAACAGACTGCTGCTCTCCTTGTTGGTTCAGTGGACGGTCACATCGACTTTTCACGTGACCTAATTCTTCACAATTCCAACATCGAGGTGGTTGCCTTTTGCCACTAGAAATGTGTGCGTCTAACAACCTCTCCATCGTTGCCTCAAAATACTTTTCGTTATACGTATCGACATCGGTCTGCAATTCTCGCACTCGTCCGTCACGTTTCGATGCTTCTTTTGCGACCTGGAAGTCTAGTGCTTGACTTAATGCGTCAGCTAAGATTTTCGGTCTTGCCAATCTTAATGCCTGTTGGGTTGCTGCATCATAGAGCGCTCCAATAAAGCGCCGGACGGCTGAGCGCAGGGAAATTTCTGAAGCATCAGAGTCCGAAAGGCGCACCAAACGAGAAATATCAGATTCCAGTTCTTGACTCTCTCCCGGCTTCTGATCACGATTCCTTAGCTGGGTAAAATTCATTTCTTCTACGTGTGCTTGTTCGTAATGTGCTTCGAGTCTTTTGACAATTTGCTCAAAGTTTGCCCGTTCTTCGGTCAGTATTGTCTCTAGAATATCAACAGCGTGACCACGCAAAGCCAAAATCAGCGCCAATCTGTCGCAGACCAGCTATTTGCCGATGCAGCAGCCTTGAATTGTTTCAAATAATTTGACCATGAAGAAGTGCCATCAAATGTAGGTGGTTTTACTCATGCCATTCCCAGTGGTTCCCGTACGGCTAACACTCGAGCAATTTTCAGTGGTTCCTGTACGGTGTTTATATTTGATTTTTCTGTTTGGGGAGTAAAAACCTCCAGCTTCTAACAGATTAGTAATTTTCCCTCATTCTTCAAAATTTTCTCATCCATTTCTTCTCGAACTGATTTATTATTCTGGGTTATCTTTTAGTCTAACTTTTCTTCCCAAATTCTGGAATTTTTGATCTATTTTTCTTCTAAAGATTTTTCAGTCAGTTCTAAAATTAAGAAGTTTTCAGTCAGTTCTTCTAAAATTTTGGAATTGTCTGTTACTTCGTTCTTTTAATATTTTGGATAAGTCCGAAACGTTCCCGGTTGTCTCGAAGAGAAAATACTCTGGATCCTTGCCTGCTGCGTTCATCGCGTTAGCAAAACGTTCTTGTAATATGGCTTTCGTGCCAGTTGTGTGCGGATCCCTCTCTTCTGTCTCTTCAACTTCGTCACTTCCATATCCCATAAAACTTATGTAAAATTCATCCTGATTAAAGTTTTAATTCACCACACGTTACTATTTTGACCCCACATCTGACACCATTTGTTGCGATTCTAGGTGGTGAATTAAACACAGATTTTATTTTAACAAAAACTTTAATTTTGTTTCTTAATAAAACACTTGATCTATGTACAGATAGTTATCACTTGATTATTTCTTTATACGGCACACTTCTCTTGATCATTTATTTACACTACACTTCTCTTGATTATTTACACTACACTTCTCTTAATTATTTATTTACACTGTTCACTTCTTTTGCAGTGTCGCACAGTTCTAAGCACTGACCACAGTCCACTGCATTGACCACTGTCCGTCGCACTGATCACTGCCCGACGCATTGACCACTGAACGATGCAGAGACCACTGTCCGACGCACTGACTTCACGGCGCTGGCCACGGTTCACGTCACTGAGCACAGTCCACTGTACTGCTATTCACCGCGATGCACACACTTCACAGCTCAGACTTCAGACTGACTCGCGGTCGCCGGCCGCCGCTTATTTATACTGCAGCGCGCTGCCTAGAATTTTCTGGAGTTTGCGATAAGCATCGCGAACACTCCGGTACCATCTAGTTCAGTGGTCGTCGGCAGATGTCGCAATCCGCGCATACCCTTGGACCATCTAATTCGGGGTGGCGCCGGCATATGACGCAATATTCGTTACAATACATAGTTCAGAGAAAGTTATGTAATGCCGCGGAAAATCGATTTCGAGATTTTAACGGAAATATACGTTTTGGGGGTCCCCTGATACCGAGAACAAGTTTTTTTCAAAAACGTCAGTCCGTCTGCCTGTTCGTCTGTTTGTCCCTCTGTCCATGCATCTCTCCTACGTGAACACACTTACCGCCTAAACCACATGTACGATGTTTTCGAAATTGAAGAAACCCCTGTTAATGTGGCACTAGTTAAATCTTTGAAATTTTGAAAAATATTCTTTAAAATTTGGGGGTATTTTACGTGGGAATTTTAAAAAATTTCTAAAAACTGATTCAATTTTTTTAAATTTTCTGTAAGAACAGAGTAAAATACACTAAAATACACTACAAAATTTATATTAGACTATTTAAAGCCCATCATGTCGCTCACTGGTAGTCGTCACGTTAGGACGTGTTTTGGAGCAGTTCCGCGTGGTAAAGTGAAAGGCAATGATTGCGACTTGGCGATTTACAGCGCCCGGATGGGCATCTGGGCAGGGCGCCTGCGTGTTTTCTGGGTGGCGAAGGGGCAAGCGGTCCGCGTATTGTCCGGCAACGGCGTGGCTTTGCTTTGCGCAGCAGTTGTGGCCACTCTCCTTGTCATCGGCGGGGTTGAGCAAACTCCTGGCCCTGCTGCTGAGTCGTCGGCACCCACGTTCTCCAAATGTGACCGAAGCGAGAGAAGACTGCGGAGACTTGAAGCGGAATTGACCGAGGCACAACAGTGCATTAGGGAACTAAGTTTCAAGATCCAGAAATTGGAGAAGCAAAGTGTTCGGGAGCAATCAACGCATCCGAGTACTGAAGTAAACAACACCATCATTAATGAAAAGCCTTACAAGAACAAGGTGAAAGTGCTCGGAGATTCGATGCTGCGCCACAGCGAAGGCGTTTGCAAGAAGAAAGGAGCCGACGTTTCGTTCTTTCCAGGGATAAATGTTGTGCAAATAAAATCCGTCGTGGAAAGAGCGGAAGAAAACGAAGCCGTGGATGTCATCCTTGTGCATGTGGGCACAAATGTATCGAAGAGGCAACTCTTCTTCGACACTGTGAACCAGTTCATATAATTAAGTCGTGTTCTAAAAAGTAAATTTAAAAACGCGCGAATTGTTCTCTGGGGTGTGATGCAACGCCGAGATGTGCACAACAGCAGGACGAAGCAGATAAATCAAGGGTTACGGTGGGCCTGCGGAAAGATCGATGGTCTTTTCGTAGATCCAAACCACTGGTTGCGACAAGAGGACCTCACACGGGAAGGTCTTCATTTAAATTTCCGCGGTGCTTGGAAGCTGGGCCGCCTACATGACAGGGTTATCCAGTCATGCTTGCGAGTCAAGTGACTGCGCGCGAGAAAGGCCGTGGCATCGGTGCTGGCGGAGTCGTGCATTGGATAGACCGCGGCGACGACAAAGATGGTGACAGCGACGTCGTCGACGGTCACGGCGGAGGAGGAGACGGCGACAACAGCAGCGGCGGCAGAGGCTACGGCGACGACGGAGACGACTGCGGTGGCGGAGACGACGACGACGACGGCGGCTGCGGCTTTGGGGGACGCGCAATGCCGAGAATACATTCAGGTGAGGAAGGGATTCATTAGGCTGTTACAGGTGAACTGTCGTATAATCAATAAAGTAATAGAGATTTGGAATCTAATTGATGCCTGTGATCCCGACATAGTGATAGGGACTGAGTCGTGGCGAACTCAGGAAATTTTATCTCCAGAAATTTTTCATTCTGATTACAAGATCTTCAGGAGGGATAGGAATACTAGAGGGGGCGGTGTCTTTATTTGCGTCAAAGCAGACATAAATATTAGATTAGATTGAGTTAGTACAGAGTTTGAAATGATGGGAATGGAAGTTACTTCGGGAACCTTATTAGAAATTATTGTCTGCTATAGGCCTCCGGGTGACGGCTGCGAAATTTTGGAAGATATCATACAGAGAACAGGAAATGAAAATGGTCATCCAATTGTTATCGGAGGAGACTTAAATATTCCTAGCACAAACTGGAAGGGAGCCGTGAGGGAGGGGAAAGTCCAAACACTTGTTAACAGACTACTTTGGGATACGGGATTAGCCCAGGTAGTAAGGAACGCGGCGCGGCAGGACGCGATTTTGCATGTTTACCTAATTAGGCCGAAAGAACTTTTCATATCTTGTTTAGTTGTTGACGGAATTAGTGATCACAAAGCGCTTCTTCTTGACTTAGACGAAAATATTTCAAGGAAATGTATTTCGACAGGAACAAAAGTGCGTCAGTTCAAGAAAGCAAATGTAGAGGGACTTCATGACTTTCTTAGAGAACAATACAAACGCTTTCTGGGAACAGAAGGAGGTATGGAAGAAATATGGTGCGCGTTTAAAGATATTATAGACAAACTTTTGCAAAAGTTCGTACCATGCAAAATTCTAAAAAATAATTCGGATCCAGAATATTACAATTCAAAAATTATGCGAATGAAGAGGATAACGAGAAAAACGAAGATAACGAGAATTTAAAAACAGAAAACGCAGTACGGAGCATATTAATATTTTTCGAAATTGTTCAAAAGAATTATAGCAAGAAAAGAAAATTGCTCATGAGGGGTATTTAAAGAATATTCTAGACAAAAGGGAAATAACTGGACAGGATTTTACAAATATGTTCGTAGAAGAAAGGGAAACAAAGAGGATATCCCAGTTGTTCGAGAACATGGAAACACATTCATCATAGACGATCGAGCAAAAGCTAACGCATTTAATATGTATTTCAGATCAGTTTTCAGCAGCAAAACGAACCATCCACTAATTCAAAGTTTTTTCGGTTACAAATCTGTTTAATATTGAAGGTAACGTTTTACGGAATAAAGTAAAATCTATGAAAAATGGTAAGTCAAGGGCTTCAGACGACGTTTCTTCGCATATAACTAAACAGGAGAGGCAATATTACCGCACTTAATTAGAATATTTCACGTGTCCATAAACAATTCAAAAGTACCTGAAGATTGGAAATTAGCTTTTGTAGTACCAATCTTTAAAAGTCGAGACAAAACTGTTCTAAATAATTATAGGCCGCTGTCGTGACCGGCCGCGCGCGGTTGAAAGACCCGCCGCCGAGCTACGTCAGCGGGTCGACACCGCCCTCAGCCGGAGGGGGAGGTGACTGTTGCGGGCCGGCCGGGGCTGACCGCGTGCGGCCGTCACGCCTGAACAAGCGGGGACTCGCCACCACCCCTACTCCACAGGTAGTCGGCGGGCCGCTAGCCCCAGCAGGCTATAAGAGGACCCCGACCCGACGCCAGGGCAGACTGATAGCGACGGTGTTGGCAACGGTGTTCTGGCGAGTGGTGTACGGAGTGTAGAGTGGTGATTAGTGATAACGACGACCTGTGATACGGAAACGGAACTCTCTGGTGGATATTCTACGACTCGGCTGTGTATGGGACTTCTACTGGATTACGGTGAAACGGCTTCGCAATTGGCACACTTCAGGTTATTCGAAACTTTGGCTATTGTACCCGGGATTCTCATTATTGTTCCTGGATATTGAATAAAGAACTATTTTATGAAGTTTTGCCTTTGTTTGGATACTACAGCCGGTAAGTCTCACGTCAGTGGTTTACAAACTTATGGAGCATCTAGTTGCGAGTAACATTAAGCAAGAATGGAAAATCAAAAAATGGCTCTATCATGGCTAACACGTATTTAGGAATGGTTATTTATGCGAAAGTCAGGTAGTCACGCTATTTTAGGATCTACTAAATATGAAATTGACGGGCGTATGAAATTGACGCGGGCGGGAGAGTTGACGCAGTAGTTACAGATTTTGCCAAAGCATTTGATGTCGATCGACTTGTTCAGAAATTAATGAATTCAGGCATCGATCCCAAGGTGGTGGCATGGATTAGCGAGTTTCTACGAGATTGGAAACAAAGTCCGAATGGGGCAAGAGTGATCTTGTGCAAGTGTTGTGTCAGGAATATCGCAAGGGAGTGTCCTTGGACCTCTTCTATTTGTAGCGTTCGTTAATGATTTGCCATCGCAATAAATTTCAAATGTTCGGCTATTTGCCGAAGATTGCATAATATATCGCATTATAAATTCCAAAGACGATGAGAATATGCTGCAATGGGATGTTGATGCGTTATATTACTGGGCGGAAAATAATGGCGTGACCATAAATAGCTGTAAATGCAAATCCATCACTTTTGGCAGAGGTCATAATTACACCGTAAGAAACTACCGTTTAAGTAACGACATTTTTCCGAGAGTTTCTTCGTACAAGTAACAAGGTATCCATTTCGATTGTAAATTAAGCTGGAAAAGCCACGTAGATTTGGTTGTAGGGAAAGCGTGGAGATCTCTTCATTTTGTAATGCGCATCTTAAAAAAGAGTACAGTAAACGCGAAGTAAATTGCTTATTTATCGCTTGTTCGTCCGATAATGGAATATGGAGCAATTTGGTGGGATCTGCACAAAATTATGCAGTGTAAGAATTTGGAAAGGATTCAGCGTAGAGCAGCTAAATTTACTTTCAGGGGCAAGAAAACGGCAGGGTGGGATTCACTCAAAAACAGGCGAACATTGGCAAGACTTTGCGCTTTGTATAAAGCCTATAGCGATCATCCAGCTTGGAAAGAAATTAAACGGCGGCTAAATACTCTTACGTACATCAGTAGATCACAGGCACAAAATAAATTTAAGACCGCAGAGAATGGATGTCGGGAAATTCTCTGTCACAAATCGAACAAGAAGGAATTGGAATAGATTGCCTGCAAAAACCTTCGAACCCTTTCCTCGAAACGTTCAACAGTTCAGGAAATTAATTTAGGGTATTTTTTTTAAGTTTTTGAGGTAGTTAACTAAGAATTTTAAGTTATACAGTGAAGTGAGGTGTCGTGCAGTGTAGAGCAGAGAAATAATGAAGGAAATGTTTTTAGTGTTATAGTGAAGTGAAGTGAAGGATATTGCAGCACGGTCTTTATTGTATAAGCAATCAGTGCGGCTTTAGATGATAGACGTTTCTTTTCTTTTTCATGTAATTTAATGTTTTAAGAACCAGCAGTTTATATAGTATTATTACAGTTGTTGTTATTATTATCTTTCTAGCATGATTATTACAGTTATTATATTATTTGCATGACATCTATTATCTTATTTATGTAATTAACTGCCACCGGGTTACACCCAATTGAAGTTTAAATAACTTGTATCTTATCTTTTAATTTCTTCATTTGTAGTTTTTTCTGTTCATTTGTATTTTCTTTCTTCACAAAATTCTTGAAATTGCTTCCACACACTTTCTCCCCGTCGAGGTGGGTTGGTCCACGTCCTGTCGGGGGGATACAGAGAGGGCTCTCAAATATACTTTTCCTTCACAAGTAATTTTTCTTCTCCCCATTGTACATTCTCATACTTCTATAACATCCTATCTCTTCTCCCTCTTCTATTTCACTGGCTCCCTCTGTATGCTGAACGCCCACCCATGTGTGTGCCGTGCATGGCGACCCGTATCGGAGGGAATGTATGTCCTGGCGGTTGAGGGGCCTGTCTGTTTCCCAATTACTCTCCTCATGCTACTTTTTTCTTGGTATCCAGGGATACGTGCTCTTATGTATTTTGGGTCACATTCCTTGTAGGTCTCAATACACTTGCTTTGGCTACGGACTCTTCTAGACGCGCGGACGGGAGCTAACCCACTCCCGATCAACCGGCTTGTACTAGGTCTTGTACTGAACTCCAGGGTGAGCGGGGGGATCCACGGCGGTGCAGCGCTGTGGTAACCCCCCCACTATATCCCCGTGGCAACCCTGGCACTCCGATGGAGTGTCTCCATGTTGGGCTCCGTGGTGGGTGGGGACCACGGGGATGAATCTGATATCCTCTTAACGGATAAAAAAACTACCCCCGCCCTCTTCCACAAGGAAGAGGAGATTTGTTCGTGAAACAGTAAATCTTGAGAGTTTTTTCTGTAATGAATCTGACAGACCTACTAAGCTTTCTCGTCATGTCATGTAAAAGAGATAATGAAACTATGAAGGGTGTCAGCCCAATCAAACTTGCCAGGGAAATCGAAAAGTTTGGCAAATTTCAGTCGGTGGCTCGTCAAAGAGACGGCACAATCCGTTTTTAATGTCGCTCTGACGAACAGATCAGCAAAATCACTGACCTCAAAGAAATAGCCGGCCTCCAGGTGCATGTGTCCGCCCACCCGACCATAAACCTCTGCAAGGGTGTGGTAAATCACGAAGACTTCTCTACCGAATCGGAAGAAAATGTGAAAGCTTTCTTCGAACCATATGGTGTGTCAGAGATTTTCGGGATTCAGTGGAGAGTAAATGAGGTACTCACTCCTACCTCAACTCTGATACTGACCTTCGACCGTCCATCTCTACCAGAAAAGATATCTTGTAGTTTTTATAATCTCCGGGTCCGGCAGTATGTCCCAAACCCTCTGCGCTGCTTTAAATGCCAGAGGTTTGGCTATATGCAATCTCGCTGCATGAGCGCCGCAGTCTGCGTGCACTGTGGAAGGGAGGCTTGTAATGACTCTAACTGCTCCGCAGAGGCAAAGTGCGTGAACTGTTGTGAAAAACATCCATCAATTTCTAACCAGTGCTCCATTTTCTTAAGAGAAAGAGAGATCCAGAAGATCAGGGTCTCTGAGAAAGTTTCCTTTTCGGAGGCACGACGACGTTACCAGACGCGAAACCCCGTGGGCCATCCCGAAGTTTCGCTGACACCGTGGGTCAACATAAGATAGTAAATTCTGAAACCCAAACGCCTAAAGCCTCCACTTTGCGCGATGTTGCTTGCCAGGTGTCTTTTGATGACATCGGCGGAGATTCCCATCCCAAATCTGTTGCCCAGTCTGAAACAAAAAACGGAAATCAAAAGCATAAATATTTCAACAAACACTCAAACGCATCCAGAGAACCCGAGACCGACAGGCCCTATTGCTAGATCTAGGTCGCCTGTCTCAAGGGACCGCGGTGTCCCAATACATGCGACCCTCTCTGGCAGTAGTCAAGATGACTCTGCTGGGAATGAGGAACTCCGCTTGAACCAACCCATTACTCTCCAACAGAGAAGGAAAAAGAAGAAAAAGAAACCTAATATATAACCCACCCTGGAATAAAAAAAATAAATAAAAAAATCTAAGAACTAGAAACAATGGCTCTCTTCTCATGGAACTTAAATGGCTTTCGTACCCGTCTGGACGAATTAAAGTTAATAATGTCTATGTATAGACCCGTTGTTATCTGCCTGCAGGAAACTCATCTCCGTTCTGAGCACTCCCTCTCTCTACGCGACTTTTGTTGCTACAGGCAAGACGTAGACGATGGCCTCCGCCCATGGTGGAGTCGCCACTTTTATCACAGACTCTCTGGTATCTAAAGAAATAGACATACGAACCACTCTCCAGATATCTTGCGTTCGTGTCAATTTCCGAACTATTTCTGTTACCATTTGCAACATTTATATCCCGCCTGGACAAGTGGTGTCAGAGAAAGAATTGGAAGATGTGCTGTCTCAGGTGCCTACACCTTTTCTTATTGTGGAGGACTTCAACGCCCACAACCCTGCCTGGGGTGGCACACGGTCGTGCACGAGAGCCAGATTACTTGAAAATATCATAGATAACCAAAACTTAATTCTCCTAAATTCTGGCGAAAGCACACACTATTCCGTAGTTTTAAATACTTTCTCGTCCGTGGACCTAGCTCTCTGTAGTCCCTCTGTTTCTACAATCTTTGAGTGGACTGTCCTTGGCCACCTGTATGGCAGTGACCATTTTCCCATTCGGGTCAACCTCGATATTCCCGATCTGAACGTTGCCCGCCCTCCTCGCTGGCTAATCCACCGAGCTGATTGGGAAACATTCAAGAAAGAATTACGAATATCGGAAAACTTCTCAAACGACATCGATGCTATGGTTGCCCATTTTAATAACGCCGTCCTTCATGCGGCCTCATTTGCCATCCCGAAGTCGTCGGGCCATGCACGACAGCCCCCCTGTGCCATGGTGGAACGCTGATTGTGCCACCGCGGTCCGTGATCGGAAGAGGACATTAGAAAAACTTAGTAGGTTCCCAACCATGGAAAACCTAATAAATTATAAAAGATCCCGAGCCAGGGCTAGATTAACGATTACGGGAAAGTAAGGCTGCGACCTGGAGAGCCTACATCTCGTCACTCTCTTGCCGTTCATCCCCTAAACTTGTGTGGAGAAAGGTCCGACAGATCGATGGAAGACTCCCTTCGCCGTCTATTTCAGGGCTTATGGTAAATGGCAATCTCCTAACCTCTCCACAAGAAATTGTTGAAGAAATGGCCTCTCATTACGAACACATCTCCAGCTCCGTACACTATCCTTCTGGCTGTCAAAAAACGAAAAGAAATATGGAAAATTGTAAATTAGACTTCTCGAGTCGCGTTACAATGCCTTTTTCTCCATGGACGAACTCTCATGTGCCCTCGCTTGTGCGAAAGATTCTGCTCCAGGACTAGACGAGATACATAACCAAATGTTGAAACACCTACCAGAAAACGCTCGTTCCTTTCTCCTCGGCAATTTCAACAAGATTTGGGCCGAACATGCTGTACCAAGGATTTGGCGTGAGGCCACTGTTCTTCCAATCCCTAAAGAAGGAAAGGACAGAACAACCCCCTCAAATTACCGCCCAATCTCGCTCACAAGCTGTGTGTGCAAGCTTTTAGAGCGAATGGTAAATACACGTCTGGTCTGGCTCCTGGAACAAAAGAACCTATTTACACCACCCCAATGTGGATTCAGAAAGCACAGGTCAACTATGGATCACTTAGTCACCCTTGCTACGCAGATTTCCACTTCTTTCGTGCTACGTCAGCACCTGGTAGCAATTTTCTTCGATATAGGGAAAGCGTATGACACCATTTGGAGGTACGGTATTTTTCGCTCCTTGCATACTTGGGGCCTTAGGGAACGGCTCCCTTTGTTTCTAGTAGGTTTTCTTTCATCAAGATCTTTCCGCGTCCGCTTTGGCGACGTGTTATCCTCTAGTCACCCGTTAGAAAACGGTGTTCCCCAGGGATCGATTTTGAGCGTCACTCTGTTTGCCATTGCTATCAATAGTATTGCATCAGTTATCCTGGAGCCTGTGAAGGCATCACTGTTCGTTGACGACTTTGCAATTTTTTGCTCCTCCAAGAGCGTGCAAGTTATTGAGAGGCAGCTACAACTTGTGCTCAACAAACTGCAGGAATGGAGCGATGAAACATGATTCAAGTTCTCTACCTCAAAAACCAACTGCATGCACTTTTGCAGAATCCATCACCTCCATAATCACCCCGACCTTTTTTCTGGAGGACAGCAGCTCCCATTCGTTGAATTCGCAACCTTCCTTGGGCTCACATTCGACAAGAGCCTAACCTGGCGAAAACACATCCGTAAACTACAGAGCCGATGTGTATCACCTATGAATCTCCTTCGCACTCTTACTGGCAGTTCGTGGGGCGCAGACCGTGTTTGTCTTTTGCGTTTGTATGGAACTCTCATCCGCCCTATCTTGGATTACGGATGCATAGTGTATAGGTCAGCGTCTCCATCAACCATCCGGCCATTAAATACCATACACAATGCCGGCATAGGGATTAGTACAGGCGCCTACCGCACAAGTCGCATCGAACGCACCGCACAAGTCGCATCGAAACCGAGGCTGGAGAACCATCTGAGCCGAAGGCGGGATATTCTGATTGCCTCCTATGGCGCGAAATTATCCAATGTTGATACTCCCTCTCGCCAAGCAATACTCCATCCAACCCACTTGACTTCATATGCATTTAGACCATCGTTACCCCATCCCCTGGGAGTCCGTTTCCGTATGCTTTTACAGAAGCTTAATATAAAACTACCCAACCCTGTGAAACCCACCCGAAACCTTGTTTCCCCTTGGAAACTACACCGGCCGATAATAGATGTTAGCCTGTCTAACATTCCTAAATCCTTAACTCCCCACAGTACATTCTTATCGGAATTTGAGGCGATAAAATCTACTTATCCTGGCTATTACTTCATTTACACCGATGCTCCTCTCAAAATGGGAAAGTCGGATGTGCCTTCTGCAGCAGAACCACGCGAGGTTTTCGATTAGATTTTTCGTGAAGCGCCTACACCGCAGAGAAGTATGTGCTCTTGGAGGCACTTAAATTTGCTGAATCGATGTCATTAAAGAAAGTAGTGATCTGCAGTGATTCCAAAAGCTCTCTTGAATCCATCTCCTTCTCGTCTTGTCAACCACTGACAATGACCATCCAACAGCAAATCCATCATCAATTGGTTCGCCACTACATTTTAGTCTTTTGTTGGGTCCCTGGACACGTGGGAATAAGAGGAAATGAAATAGCTGACCAGGCGGCAAAGTCTGCCACGAAGAAAAGAGAATTAGACATCTTCACAGTCCCCACGGAAGACACTAAGCTCTTTATAAAACGCTCTATCCGCAGTGAATGACAAACAGAGTGACATAACTCAGATTTTAAGCTCACGAGAATCAAGGATTCCATAAATCCTTGGACTTCATCTCGTGATGCTCGGCGCGAGGAGATGATTTTAACACACCTCCGGATCGGCCACTGCCATTTCTCCCATGGTATCTCCTCCACGGGGACCCACCCCTATATGCGAATACTGCAAAATAGATCTTACCGTGGAGCATGTTCTCTTACACTGTGTTAAGATAAGAGATAGCCGTCGAAGGCATCACCTTGCTAGCTCCCTAGCGGAGATTCTTGGAAATGACGAATCTTCTCTCGCAAGCTTTTTGGCTTTTTATGAGGCTGGCTTGTACAGCCTTATCTGAGAGAAGATGATAATGCTAATTATTGGCTTTTAGCCCGAGATTTTAAAAAAAAACTATCTGGCATTTTTCTTCCATACCCTTTTATTAGTATACGTTCCTTTTCAGTTTTACTTTGCTTTCTATTTAAAGATTTTAAATTTCCTTCGTTAGCTTGGCACTGCAATATTGTGCACTGGTCTTAAAATAATTTGACACGGGCGCAAATGACCTTAGCCGTCGAAGCGCCCTTAAACTCAATCAATCAATCACACTTTCTCGGTTTCTTTTGCTCTTTTCCGGCACTGAATCTTTAATAATATATTCTATTTCAGAGTTTTAAACATTACCAAAACGACACATTTTAATATTATATTTCCGCAGTGAATGACATCGAAAGCTATTATAAACCTAAAACAGTAGCTCTCAGTGTCTTAAAAAGGTAAAGTGTTTACAGAGGAGTGCAAAAGGTAAACAAAGTTATAATCATATGGCAATAGACATTTGCGATTGGTTTCATTTGAATAGATTCTTGCTTAGCATTGATTACTCTCGACACGAGTGAAATGAAAATTTCTATGTAGGAAGATTTTTTTCTCTTCTTTAATATTTTTGAAGTAATGATTCGGTTGTACCACTGGGAAAGCAAAAGGTTTAGAAAATGTCAAAAAAATGTACTTTGGGCGTCAATAAATGGCAGCTGGCTAGAGATTGGAGCAAGACTTTAAAGCCGGACTACATCAAGGAAATTAGAAACATATGGTACGAGAAACGCTGTGCCATTCTGTAGCATCTGTAGTTACTTTCTTGTATACATACGGAAGTAATATAGACGTAGTGTAGAGAAATTTATGTAATGCTGCGTATAATCGATTTCGAGATTTCAACGGAAATACACGTTTTTGGTTCCCCTGATACCGAAAAAGTGTTTCTTTTCAAAACGTTCGTCCGTCTATTCATTTGCCTAGTGTATGTGAACAATACTAGCGCCTGAACTTTTCGTATGATTTTTTCCAAACTGAATAAACCTCTGTCAATCTGCCCGGAGTCGAAGCTCTGCGATTTTGAGAAACATTCATTAATTTTTTGGGGTACTTTACATAAAGAACCCCCCCCCGGCTTTTTATTAAAAAATTCTCAAAAACGGTAGCACATTTTTCTTTAAATTTCTTGTAAGAGTAGATTACAATTCACTTATGATCCGATTTTCACAGTTAACTATGAATTTTCGAAAAAAGCAAGTGTTTGAACCTACTACTTTAAATTGAAGATAGATTTTTACTTGAAATGAAATAATTTGCACATAAAAAGTTCTTTCATTGAGGTCATGTAGACATTTGAAAATTTTAGTAGTTTAGATAGATATATTTAGTGTAGTATTTAGATATTTTGGGCGACGATATATGGGAGCTGGCCAGAGAATGGAGCAAGACTTTAAAGCCAGATCACACAAAGGAAATTAATAAAATTAGGTACGAGAAAGTTTGTGCCATTCTATAGCATCTCTAGTTACTTTCTCGTATACATACGTTCTGTAACACCTGTAGTGTAATATATTTATTTTCGATTGTCTTTGGCCCTCAGTAGCCATGTACTACTGATACTTTGGTTGTTTTACGCTGAGTAGGTTTACATTATTATTATTATTATTACTATTATTATTGTTATTACATTTTAGAAGCAGATTATATTGTACGAAAAGGACACTCTTGTCTAATCTGTCTATGGTAGGTAAAGTATCAGTGTGAATCATTTTATAATATTAACACGCAAAATTTTTAAATTGTTGGTAAGCAAAAAATTAAAATATGACTTTTGAGTTTTATGTACCTGCATTTATCAACGTACTGAGCTAGATAAATCATATCTTGGTAATTATGTATGCAATGCTGAATAAGAATTTTTGTTTTTATATCGAATGTTGGTTTCTATTGGGATATTTATGCTTGTTTTAATGGAAGCACCACAAGCAATTTATTTGATACACAACCATCATATTTATAGAAAAGCTTATAAATGAGAAAGGCATTGAAACGTACGTCAGCCACGTTTCAATTCACAAAATAACGACGCTGCAATTCGTTCATAAATTACTAATGACGACATGCATTGTTCTGTAATTTACAAACTTATGAATTATTTGTAGCCTTATATCGTAATGTTTACTCTTTGTATTTAAGAAAAACATTTTAAACAATATAAACAATGTACTTTTATACAGGTTCATATTATATAATTGGTAAAGGCCCATTTGTATTATTGCCCAATTGCATTATGAATGTTGGATTTTATTTCGAAACATCCCTACTTGCGTCAGATATACGGTGTACCATTGACTGATGTTAAGGCAACAAAATTTTTAGGTCTCTCAATTCAGTCAAACCTTAAGTGGAACGTCCATTTAAATGAATTGAACATAAAATTAAGTTCATTATGCTACGCGTTCAGAATTCTTGCAAATTCAGTCAGCCTTCATACTGCTCGTTGTGTATATTTCGCGAATGTTCATTCCCGCCTGAGATATGGCATAATATTCTGGGGAAATACATCTTATAGCTCCCAGACTTTTAGATTACAAAAAAGAATTCTACGAATAAGAACCAAATCCCACCCACGTGATTCATGTAAGCCTCTCTTCATTAATCTAGGAATTCTACCATTACCGTGTCTTTTTATTTACGAATCACTGTTTTTTGTAAAAAATGACTTGCTTAAGGGCGGGAATATATTTTCAGAAAATGCCGAAGTCTATTACTATAACACTCGACGTAGAAATCATATTCATCAGGTGACAGTATCAACAGATCATTACAAAAAATTCACATACAATACATGTACATTATTTTACAATAATTTGCCAGATGACATTAAACGATTAAATTCAATAGAAAAGTTTAAATCCCAAGTGAAATCGTTTCTGCTGCATAACTGTTTCTATACAATTAGAGACTATACTGAGCATCACAAGAAAAGTAACATTAATTTTAACAATGATACATAATGCATTAATTACCATTTGGACTGCATAAATGAGTATAAACAACCTGTAACAACTATTGTAACACAGCTTCCGGGTCAATGACCCCCATCTCGATCAGGTTTTTCGTCCAGTTTCCCTGATCCATTGAGCAAATGCTGAGATGGCCCCTTGTTTTGCTTCTGGACGTAAATATAACTTCATTTTCTGTTCATGTCTTCTAGAATTCAGTGGGAAATATAATTATTCAAATTATCGTTTCCATGTTGTCGCGGCAGGAAGTAATAAGAGCCAAAATTTATTGCTTTTTTATCCTTGAAAATAGATTTTATTACATGGGAGTTTTTTTTGTTTGTTTTTTTCTCCCTTTCAAAATTCAAAATTTATTGCTTATTTATCCTTGAAAATAGATTTATTACATGGGAGTTTTTTTGTTTTTTTCTCCCTTTCAAAATTCAAAATTTAAGTAGTATATGACTTAGTGTAGGGATCACAGAATTTTGAAAATGTGCACACAATTCACTTTCACCCCATAGCACGTCATACGCAGTTTTTAACTGTTTTTTTGACGTAAAATAAATAAATAAATAAATAAATAAATATTTATATTGTTTTAATCGACCCGACAAAAGCATTCATTGATGGCTTTTGAATCACGTTGACTCCTGTTTAAATTGAAATTTACGTTACCTTGTAGATTGTGCCTCTTTCTTCTGCATACAAATTATGTTCTTTTCCATATTTATACTTCTTTTTGTACTTGTGATTTTTGCGTACTCAATGTACTTTGAAATAGTTAAATTAATGAAGCATATGTCTTTTCATATGGTCTAATCAATTCAATATTCACTTACACACCGACAATAATTTTTATCTATTATACTTTTTTGATTCTTTAATACATGATTCAACACTATTTGTTCTTTCTCATCAAAACTACCGAGGATAATTTAGAAAGCTTTTGCAGCCAATGATTCTTTTACTTCATGGATGTGACGGCAAACTCTTTCGGCAATTTCACGGGAGGAGGACCAGGCACCAGGCGCACTGGCACGCCAGGCCTGGCACGACCGCCTCATGGCATTGGAGGATAGGACATGTAGATCCTTGAGATACACATTTGAGGTACAGATTCATTTTTTTAATTAGTTGGATGTGGGACTGATTAATGGGTTCAATACGTGGTCTTGTTCTCATTCAAATGGTTCTCTGTTTAAAAAAAAATGACGAGCTTTAAATGATTTTTTATACTACCGTCGGAATCGTGTTTTGTGTTTCGGATTCCTAAATCCGAGTGCAGGCGCTCTTGGCTCGCGGTTTCCGGTGAAGGCGACCCTGTACGCAGTGACTGCGAAGGCTCACCTTGGGCGTTTCCCTTGGCCTCTTCCGGCTCGCTGCGGCGCCTGCGTGCTGCCAAGAATGAGGGAGTAGCTCGGGAGGTGAAGGACCAGCGCATCACTAGCGCGGCGGTGCGGGAAGACATGACACGACACGGGGATGCGCTAGCCTGCATTTGCGCGAAGAGTGGCCACATAAGCGACGAGGAAACAATTGCCAACTTGTCACTTCCTACACTCTGGAGAATTCCAGCCACTATCTGCAGGAGAATTCCAACCTGACTGGAGGAGAATTCTAGCCTCTCTGAAGGAGACTTCTATTGGTGGCTGTTCTAGTAGGTAGTTTTCCGTCATTTTTCGTATCATTCCCAGGTGAATGTCGAAGCAGAACCCTAACACACGAGCTAAGAACCGCGCGTGATCTTGTCTTTCGCATTCTTGTTCCTCTCTCTCCTCGTACACACACACATGCACAACCATGCACTACGCTCTACACGTGACAGGAAGCAAGTTGAGAGGTTAGAGTTTGTCCCGGCTGTAGTGTTTTGCCACTGGGGAATATATCTGGAGAGGCAAAACCCCACAAGTCAATCCCAAAACCGACGACGGATATCATATTCTAACGGGGGAGGAATACTGACACCTTCAGTCTTTTAAAATATACCTATATTTACGGTAGTAATGACCATAGTACTTGATGCGCGCGGAAACACTAAACAATAATTGTGCGAACAATAAGTTTCAATCTCTCGTAGCTGTAGAGGAAGATTGAAAATTGCTTTCGAGTCTCTGAAGGGAGAGCTACGCCAAGGAATGACACGCCTTGCATAGAATCATGTTGCAAAATCATAAATCTATTCCCGCCAGCAGTAATCAATGAAGCTTCTCTTGGTGACGTTTTCGATACACACGGACAAAAGCCGTCAGTTCAGGCAAAGGGAAATAGGCCATACGACTAGCGAAAAACACCACCAGTCAGTGTCAGAGATGCATTGAGTACGCACATACAAATAATAATTGTAATTATGTTAAATTGCGCTAATTGTATAGGGAATTATTACACTATTATATGCCAAAGTAAAAATTCAACACCAAAATTAGCAAATGGCAAAGGGGAACAAAAAGCAGATGTTAGACATTCAAATTGCCATTATTTGCGTTATATTGCGTTATATATGGAAGAAATATTACTAAAGTAAACAGTAGAAATAAAACTATTACCAACCAAAAAACTTCATTTCCTTTGCCCAAAACTCAACAACCCAATTTCCAAACCTGCCTACTAATCAACGCCGTCACAAGTTCACACACATAAACAATGCCCATCCCTAATTCAGAACAACATCCAAAAATCAACCAACTCACAGTATAGTAGTGATTCGCAACTCTCCCAATCAAGAAATCCCTTTCTAAACACCATAATCAATTCGATAACTTCATGTACCACCAATCTCATTTCTTCATTAATCCCTACTATCAATACATCAAAGTAAATCTCAGTATCCACTTATTTAAGCAACAGCTAAGACAGTATATCCCAATAATAACCTAACATTCATAAACAGGAGCGCAAATGTCATTACACATAAAACTAGTGATGCTACAGAATGGCACAGGCTTTCTCGTAATAAAGTTTTATAATTTCCATGGTGTGAACTGACTTTACGATCTTGCCTCATCATCTTACCAGTTGGCAGGAAACGCCACCTAAATTACCTTCTTTTGACATTTTCTCAATTTTTCGATTTTATAATAATGGAACCAAAATATTACTTTAAGAATATTAAAGAACAGTAAAACCTTGATATAAATGGAAATTTTCATTGAAAAAGTTTGTCGTTTTTAATAAAATGGAGTTTAAGCAATACTGTCAATGGGAAATTTAAGCTTTTTTTTAATAATATAATTTATTTATAAAGGTCGCATAAACAACTAGGTCTTGAGCGACCACAAGGTTGTAATACAGTCGGATATATTTACAAAGTATTTCTGTATGTTGAGTCTTTACAAAGTATGTTTCAATAAGTTACAATATGACAAATACAGTAGGTTATTTTACATAGTATTATACATTATTGTGGATAGTTCAGACACTTGACCTGGAGGAAGGCATCAAAGAGATATTATTTTATTGGTATGAAAGTAGTTGAGTCTTTGAACATACATGGACACTTGTGTTAGTTTACAGATTTTTGTGGAGCTTGAGTTCCACAAGAGAAATCCCAAAAAAATTTTAATGGTGGTTTTGGGTTGATTTTATTATTTGTTTCTTGTAAGAATATCATATCAGGGTTGTACTTGTTAATTAGCAGTAGCAAATTCTCTTTTTGTGGATTAATGCCATTTATATTCCATTGGAGAATTGAATATGCCATTTCAAGAGCAAAATTTGGAGAGAGTGTTAGTTTGAATATTCATCACTAGTTTCACTTAAGTTTGCCAGTTCTCTGCTTATGTCAATTGTTTTTAATTTCTTTTTTAAATTTGTGAAACGTCTTTTTGTTTTTATCCGTAAGGAGGGGGTAGGTATCTTCTAACATTTGTAGTAACAGTTTGATATCTAGAGTGAATTCCAGAACAGCTTCCTCAACATTTATGCAATTTTTTATTTTTTCAAAAAGACTTTTTAGTTGTAACCAATTTAAAACATATTTGTTACTTGGTTCAGATAATGTTCCTTTGAGTGGGGCAAGTTGATTTTCTAGTCTATCAGATTCCTCTGCAAGAGAAATTTCAAGTTTTGACTTTTTATTTTTTTTTTGGGGGGGGGGTGATTTAATCACTGTAGAATTTTTGGATTGGTGGACTTTATCCATTATCTCTGGTGTAATCGGTTGTATGTTGTTAGTATCAGAGACACTTTCAGAAAGGTTAGGTTTTCTTCACCTACAACTGAATGTAACGTTTCTGATGTCTCAGATTTAGAAGATAGACTAGATAAGGGACGTTTGGCATTTTTTGTAGGTCTGTTGTCAATAGCAGGATGAGCAGTTGAAGAGGGTTTAAGAGTTGGGAAGGAGGAGGGGGACAGCTCATTTTTTTTCATTAGGATCAACTTCACAGTACCCAGAGGGGTTATTTTTTTGTTCGTTCATTGGGCAGTTGTTCGCAAAATGACCGTGATCCTTGCATAGAAAACATGATATAGAATCGGATGATGGATATATCCAGAAAACTGTGTCATCATAAATAATTTTCATGGTTTCTGGTACTTTGTTCATATTATCTGGATGAATATAAATTTGTCTCCGGAAACTCAAAATGTGACTAAACCCTGGTTCGTACATGCCGGCGGCTCTCAGGAAGGTCATTGTAGAGCCGATTCGAATTTTGAGTTTCGTTAGCTCGTCAGTAATTACTGAGTGTGGGATAATAGGACTCACATTAGAAAGAATGAGTCTTATATTCTGCGTAATTAGCGGTCTAATGGATAACGTTGAGTTATTAATTTAAATGGTTGATTTATTGTCAACTAGTTCTTTCACAGATTCCTTAGAATCCAGATAGACACATATACGGTTTTTTGAAATCCTTGAGACGAACCGTATGGTCTGAGGATTGATAATTTTTGCATGTTCCTGGATGTACGTTTTAACTGATATACCGTCTACTGAGTCCATCACAATCGCGTGTTCTTTTGTGGGAAACATACCTTTCTGAGCAGCAGTTAAATACCTGTTGGCATAATCTTGATTTTCATTACTTACTTGACTTGATTGATGGGTTTCACTGTTTGGGATGACTCCTTGATCAGAAGCCATCTTAGGATGGACGTTGGGTGTACTGTGTACACCTGCTAAGGTTTAAATACGTTTTACTCACTCACTGGATTTGATTCAGTTGATCATTAACACGAAAGTCGACACGACACGACACAACACAACACTCGGCACTGTGCGGCCTTCAACGGCACTCTCCGAACTCGATGCCGCTTATGGCACTACAGGTCTTAACACGCCAACGGTCGGAGCGACACTGAAATTTAAGCTATGTTCACAGGAGTTTTCAATGTGAAGTCATTTGAAACACTTCACGTGAACTCATTTGAAGACTTCCATACGCAAATGCAATAATGAATGAAAATAGATGGAAATGTACATATTAACGGTGAGAGAGATATTTTAACTAGTGGTTCTGTCAAACCACACACTTTCTCGCATTCGTTGTAAATGCTTAGCGATATTATACTACTACATAAAGCAACAAAAGTGATTTCAACCAGCAATATTTTTTCTGCTCCGAGATCCGCTCTCAGTTCCTCAGAGTTAACTAGTCGGCACTCATACTACTTCTGCACACAAGAGCCCTATGGATCGATTTCGAACAGATGCTTAAAAAGGTAAATGTATGATTCATGTTTTAAAAAAAATTAACAATCAAAATATACGTTAGAAACTCCCAAAGCCTCTAGTCCGTTCAGCTCGATCAGAAAGTACCAATTTAGGAGAATATCGGCTGAACGGTTTAGGTGCTACAGTTGTTCACAGATGGACTGACAGCTATTAGGGTGATACGTTGATAGACTGATGATAGATAGGCAAGTTTAGTATCTCATCTCATAAACGCTTACATGAGAGAAAAAAATTTAAAGAAAATAGGGGTGTTCACACGAAGTCTTAGGTTTTAAGAGTTCCTTGTTGCTGAACAATCAGCTATAGAGTATAGAGAAAGTTATGTAATTCTACGTACAATCGATTTCGATATTCAAACGGAAATACACTGTTTGGGTTTCCATGATACCGAAGAATTGTTGTTGTTTTTGTTTTTTTCAAAACGTCTCTCCGCCCGTCTGTGAACACCACTAGCGCCTAAACAATACGTAGGATTCTTTTTCCAAAATAGATAATCCTCAGTCAATCTGGCTACGCTGTTTGCATGTCATGAGAAATGAATTTGAAAACTTTGAAACAATCGCCAAAGAAAAGTTTCTGGATTCAGAATATCAAAATTCGCGTGTAACAAACAGAAGTTCTCGTGTAACTTATTTTGACTCAGAAACAGATGAAGTCATCTTTTCTGCCAAAGAAAAATTTAAATTACAAACTTATATTCGAATTATCGACACATTAATAAGTGAATTGAATAGAAGAGCTGAATCATACAGTATTATAAGTAAACGATTTCAATTTTTATCAGAATTAAAACTAATTGATGAGAAAGAATTGTCTAATAAATGTAAACAATTTGTTGAGTTTTATAACACAGATGTCAATGAACAAGAGCTCATATCGGAGTGTTTTCAATTTCAACATTATCTTCACATTGAAAATCCAACAAACAGCACCGTATCTTTGGCAGAAATGTATAAGTTGTTAAAAAAAGATAATCTTGAAGAGACATTTCCTAACATTGAAATAGCGTTAAGAATTTTCTTAACGTTAATGCTCACTAATTGTACGGGTGAACGCTCATTTTCAAAGCTGAAGTATATAAAAAATGAATTAAGAAGTAATATGATTCAAGAACGACTTTCTTCGTTAGCTTTATTAAACACTGAGTACGATATTTTGAACGAATTGATCTTCGACGATATAATTGACGACTGAAAATAATTGATTTATTAAAGACAAATAAAGATATTGAAATTTTCATTTGGTTCTGTTAATGTGTTTTGCTGTATCTCTATTTAAATAAAATCAATCATTGTGGAGAAATTCTATTTAATTTTGTCATCCTCGTTTATAGTGAACCAAAAATGTTAGTCCCCAGAAGTTCACTATAACCGGAGTCGAGTGTGTGTGTATATATATATATATATATATATATATATATATATATATATATATATATATATATACACTTACTACCTTCCACACGTGGTGTGAGGGCGTGATAGAATCAATGCTCGTGAAGCGAGCTTAAAATTCTCAGGAAGGAAATTCTCAGGATCTTTCGGGTATGAGAAAGGTCTGAACCCTTGACACAATGAATCGGATAAAATACTAATAAAATGAGCATATATTCAATGCAAAAATAACAGTGACACAATTATATAACAGAATATTGCACTTCAAGTAGTTGATCACTGAAAAAAACAGAAATCCAGGCAAAAAAAAAAAAAGTAGGCGTCACCTCGGCTGCCTGAACACACTTTCACCAACTACAATTTACAATTTGCTCATTCCTCTTCCTGAATATTCATCAACCAAATTATTTTACTCTTTTAACCTCTAGTTTTTTCGTGCACGGTTTTTAAAATGAATTTTACGCTTGTTTTAAGGAATCCCGTTCACAGGTGCTAGCCTTGGGCTTCGCACTCACTATAACACTGACCTTTAAAGAGAAAAAACAATAAAACCTAATATACACGTTACTTAAATCTGAACCATTTACATATCACAGAAAGCAATTACTTTTAAGACAATATAATAAACTGACTTTTCCAGATAATATCAACTGTACAACATGTGAAAATCATGAATTATTTAAGTAAAATTGTACAAGTTATGGCCTCTTTGAATGAATCTAATGACATATGCAGTAAATGAACTTGATACTGCCACTCACATCGTTCGGAATTCTTCTCCCATCTATTCTGGTCTTTTCACTCACTTTTAACACGAATTGTCGTGTATTTACTGCTATTCTTTTTCCCCAACTGATCGCCGCATAAAAGTTGCCAGTTCTTTTACCTCAACAGCTCCGCATCGCTCGTCTGTAGGTAACCTTGGGGATTTTCTGCCGCTCGCAGCCCCGCGTCTCCGCTTGCTGTCCCACGACGTTACAAGTTTCCTCTTCTCGAACTCCGGATTCCTCCACGCCTCCAATTTCCACTCCCTTCTCCCGTTCTCCGGACTCGTACGATTCTCGTTCCAGTCCAAATCTTTCTCACCTACGCTTCGCTCTTCCTGGGGTCGTCGTTCTTCTTCTGCCGCGCCTCGTACAAGTTTGTTTGCGCTTCCAGCCTCGAATAATTAATGTTGCTGAAGTTATTCTTTAAATGCTCGGCCTACCTACCACACTTTGGACATGTGTGGTCTCAGCGTGCAACATGAGATGCTGAATTTAGTTAATGTCCTTCTGCGCGAATTTTACAAATTTGAAATTATTTCGGAGTCAGTCACACTTCACTTGCTCTCTCAAATATTGTGAATGCGAAGAATGCTTGTGCACTCCACTTCTTAATTATCTCACTTTCGAAGATACGCTTCACAAGCTAACTTTTAACTACCAAGTTAAAATAAACTCCTATGCTATCAAGTTACAATCGCCGTCGCTGCCGCAGTCAAAGAGCTCAGTCTAGTCGCCGTCGCTGCTGTAGTCATAGAGCTCAGTCTCGTCGCCTCGCTGCTGCAATCATAGAGGGCTCCTCCGAGGCGCGCCGCGATACGTATGGTACTCGCGCCTGGGGAAATTTTTGGAAGGGTGAATATTCTCCTCTTTTCGTGACCTCCCGGAAAAACATAATTCGCTAGTTCGGGCGTCAGAGTTCGAAAAGCTGTCGGTAGATGGCGCGTTTACAAGCCATCACTCCGCCGTGTACCCTACTCCTCTCTGGTCGTGGGCTTCTTTTTGTAGCTGATGGTGGCGTTATGGGGTTGTCTAATCCCATGATGTCACAATATATATATATATATATATATATATATATATATATATATATATATATATATATATATATATATATATATATATATATATATTGGCGGCGATCGGTTGCGGCTGGCAAGAGGATGGGGCAAGACCGTGGAGCCAGTCCACAGGATGGAAATTAGAAACCTTTACTATGAGAAAGTCTGTGCCATTCTGTTGCACCACTAGTTCCTTCTTGCATCACCCTTCCCTTCCCCATGATTCCATTCTCTGCCCGCTTCTCCCCGTCCTTCTAGCCCCATCCCCGCCCCGCCACGCCACGCCACGCTGCCGTCAACCTCTCCGCCACCGCCGCATTGATTCGCGGGAGTCTGCCACGTCTCGTGTCCCTCGGGGCTTTGTCCACGCTTACCCGCACACCACCCATCCGCCCACCCGGCGCTTCTACCGCTCCTCCCGCCACCTCACAGAAGGGTTCACAAAATAAAAGAGCCAAGAAGGATGCATAGGCTCATAAATTTCCATTTCTAGTGGCAAAACGGTATGGACAAAAAGTAGCATGATAAGACATCATCAGGCGGTGGAAGGGGTTTTTATTTACGAGAAATTACGATGACCTTTGTAGCAACGTTTGACACTAAAGCATACTAATTATATTGCAAAAATCTTCATTTTGCATGTGAAATGTTTCCTTTCGCAGTTAACTGACCTGTTGATATATCTTTAGAATTTACCATTCCGTCGGTATTAATTTTCTTTTTTACTTCAACTGGAGATAACTGCAATTTAAAACAACATATTTTATTACACAGTGAACAACGTATTTCTTTAATCTTTGTCTTCATGTAATGAATGCCAGACACATTTATGAGTGTAAGAGAAAAGGGGAGATATACGTTTTTATGTTTTGCCCTTTCTTGGGTAGATAATGACATTTGTGGCAGACTCTTATCCTCTTATTCTGTGAAGTGAAGCTGCGTGCGTATGAGAAGGGTATGATAAAAATGGATGGAATGTTTTGCATCAGGTGAAGTTCAGATGGGGTTGGGATGAGAAAGCAAGCGCGCCTCCCCCACTTAATATAAACATTCGTGCCACATGCGAAGCTACATTAAACAGCATTCGTGACATAAAAAAATATGCACAAAAGTTAAGAAATTAAAAAGCAGGATGTTAATACTCTCTATCGTTTCAGTAATTATAATTATATTTTCAATTCATTTAAATAAATGGTTTTATTAAATTAAACCAGTCAAAAACATATAACTGACAATAATTTCAATTTTACCATACTGCAGTATATAAAAGTAAGATCGTTTACATCCAAATGAAACTTATTCTAAATATTCTCAAATAACACACTACTTAATGAAATTTTATGAAAATGATAAATACAGCCTGTCAGTCAATGGTAGTTTTAAGATATTTAATCCATTTATTAAAATTGTAACAGCATCACTTGACGTGATCAAATTACGCTCTACAGAATAAGTCATTGTTGGCGAAAGAAAGATAAACATACCACCGTATTTGGTTCAAAAAACAAATGTCTCACGCCATTTTACTATGAAACTCTTCGCTACTTTACACCAGTTTTGGACAATTTCTCTTCTTCTATGATGTCCAGAAAGTTATTACGGATACCCACGACGGAAAATGTGAATTTCTGAATTGACAAATTTGGGGTGAAATTAGAGGTGCTACAGCATGGCACAGACTTTCTCGTAGTAAATTTTTCTAATTTCCTTGATATGGACTGGTACTGAGCAGTCTTGCCCTTCCTTCTTGCCAGCTGATATTTATCGTCGCTCAAAGTACTTTTTTAAAATTTTCTCAGCTTTTTGGTTACAAAATAGTAGAAATGAAAATTATTTTAAAAATATTAAAGAAGACTAATACCTTGCCCTAATAGCAATTTTCATTGAAGTATTTGGAGCCGTTTTTAAGAAAACGGCGTTAAGTAAATACGAAATTTGAAGCTCTTTTTCACAGGAATCTGTTGAGTTTGCGAAAAACTTTATTTCAAGTCATTTGAAGAACTACCACTCACAAATTAAATAATGTATACAAATTTATTGAAATATGCATATTTGCAGCGTGAGAGATATTTCAAAAAAATAGATTTGGGTAATTTTTGAAAAAAAACAACAACAAAAGAATACACCAAACTGAACTTCGTCATATCAAACAGTGCAATTAACACTATCCGTCCTCAATAAAAATTATCATTGACAATTTTGAAACTTTTAAAGAAATGGCGGTTAAGCATTGCTGTAAATGCGAAATTTGAAGCTCTTTTTCACAGGAATCTACTGAGTTTTGAAAAAACCTCATTAAAAATTCTTTGACGCACATTCACTTACAAATGTAGTAATGTATACAAATCGATGGAAATGTGCATTATGACGGCGTGGAAAATATTTAAAAATCATTACATTTGTGTAATTTTTGAAAAAAGATAGAATTCACGAAAAAGAACTTTGTCATATTAAACAGTGCAATTAGAACTATTCATTGGAAAAGTTTTGAAGAAAAAAAATTGAAGCCATTTCTGAGAAAATGGCGATTGAGCATATCTGAAAATGCGGAATTTTGAGCTCATTTTTACAGAAAACTGTTGAGTTTTAGAGAAACTTTATTTTACATTCTTCAAAGCACATGTACTCATAAATCTAATAATGTGAAGAAATCGCATTTAACGAAATCATTACCGACGTGTGAGACAGGTAAAAAAATACTTTTTTGTAATTTTGGAAAAAACACACACACAAAAATAGAACAGTATGTCGTTTATGTCATCGGATAGGGTTAGTTAGGCACTAACCTTACCAAAAATTTAAAGAAAAAATTTGGAGCCGTTTTTGAGAAAGTCTTGTTTTTGTAAACTTTTAAAATTGCAAAAACCGCACGCTCTATTGCCACACGCTAAAATTTTCAAAAAGTTAACATGACCTTAATCAAAGAACTATTTCTGGGCAACAAATTTCATTTGAAGTAAAAATCTGTCTTTAATGTTATAGTTGTAGGATGAAAAAAATTCAAACTTTTGCAATTTTCGAAAATTCAGAGTTAACTGTGAAAATCCGACCTACGCCACCTTTATAAGTGGATTTTACTCTGTTCTTACAAGACCGGCAGCGGTAGTTCAGTGCATCAACTGATGTCACTGCAGCGCCTTTGACCAGGAGGTCCTAGGTTGGAGTCCTGACGGCATCAGGATTTTCGACACTAGCTTTTCAGCTAGGTCGAATTCAGTCCTCTTGGAGGAGAATTCTAGCGACCGGTTGCTCTGAACGTTAGTTTTCCGTGGTTTCTCCGATCAACATCAGGCGAATGCCGGAGCAGTACCCTAACCCAGGACCGCGCTCGATATTTGCTTCCTCTTCCTTGTCCTATCCTCTCCCCTTACACTCACAAACACTTACACTAACAAGCGCTACACTACCACACATTCCGGTAGACTTAGAGCTTGTCCCGATTGGGGCGGTGGCCCGCTGTTGGGAGAGTCCTGGTTAGGGGAAAACCCCGCTAGGCGACGGTAGGTCGGCACCGGATCCAGCGGGGGAAGATCACCGCCATCTCCCGAGTAAAAAACTTGCTCTAAACGTACGGGACTAATGTCCAAAACTGTTGACGCGCCCGGAATCACCAACCAAACCTATTCTGACATGAAATTGAAAGAAAAAAATTGGAGCCCTTTTTAAGAAAATTTTGAAAATGTCCAAGGGGCTTTATGTAAAATGCCCTCAAACTTAAAAAAAATGTTTTTCAAAATTTCAAAGTTTAAACTAAAGACGTATTGACATTCCTCAATTTTGAAAATATCGTACGGGTAGTTAAGGGTCTAGCAGAGTTCATAGACGGACAGACTGACAGACAGACGGGCGTTTTGCTTTCAATTGGTATTTCGGCATCAAGTACCCACAAGACAGGGATTCTGGGTACACCACGTGTTAGAGGATTTTTTTCTCTTAATTTAGCAACTAGTTTTATTTACTTTTTCGTCACCAGAGCCTGGCAATGAATTTTTTTCCGCCGAAAATCCGCTGTTTTTTCTTGCAGCATTGCATACCTTTCTCTATACTACGTATATTACTCCGTATATACGTACGTATGCGAGAAAATAAAAAGAATGCCTGTATCAAGAGCACTCCTTCGATTACACCTGATTTGGACACCAGACCACCAACTCGCTGTTATCCAGTGATGCAAAAGTTCTTGAAGTCTTGGAAACGCGCGTTATATTCCGGTGATATACAGACTGCAACGAAAATGGATCACAAACACTTTCCAAGGGAAGCTATGTTTTTTAGACCGAAATAAGTGTTAATTTTCAATTTTAAAAGTAACTTTTTGGTGTGTTGCTTGGTTTTTCACCTGAAATAGTTTATCCTGTTTATTTCTAATCTTCAAAATGCAAGAATCACTAAATATCTGAAAACAGAAAACGTATTCTTCAGATCTATTATCTACTCAATTTATCAATGTGCATGAACTATTCAATTTATCAATATTTTCAGTTTAGAAATTTGTTCAAAACTTATTCTTTACATCTGATCTTTTCATTAATTTTGTCGGGCTTCATAAGAGGTTTTTGCAGGGTTTGATAGATATTTAAGAAATCGACGCATAAAAGCTTACTTGATAGAATGAACTCCGAATTACCTTCAACTTCATACAAGAAATCACCGCTAATTCATCTTTATTTTTACTTTATCGCCCCCTACTTCTTTAAAAAAGAAGTATTACATAGTAATCATGCGCCGAAAAAGAGCGAATTTTCGACAGGAAAGATCGTATTGTCGGGCTCTAGCGAAAAACTGAATAAATAAAAATAAATCGTACATGATTTTCTCTAACATGTTCTCGAGTTAAAATCCATGTTTTGTGGGTCCTTGATTCCGAAAAATCGATGAACGGCAAAACGTCTCTCCGTGTGTGGTCAACACTAGTGCCTAAGTTCGACTTATTTTCTCCATAATTGATATAATTCCGTCGTAGTACCCTACCAAACGGACCGCGTGCAATCTTATCTTCCCATCCCTTGTCCTATCTACCCTTTGATTTACAAACATTAACGGGATTACCACACATGCCGGGAGACCGATGGGAAGCTTACAGCTTGTCCTGGCTAGAAGGATACCCTCTAGAGGGAGGCACCTGTTTGGGGAAAATCCCGCTAGCCGACAGTAGGTCGACACTTGATTTAATGCAGAGCATCTAGTGCATCTAGTGCGGAAAGTTCACAGCTACCTCCCGAGCAAAAGCATGTACTACACATTCGGAACTAATGACATTAGAAGTTGACGCGCCAGGAATCATTATCAATCAATCTATCAATCAGCGTATCAATCAAACTTCTGTCAGTCCGTCTGTTGACAACTATGACGCCTACACCGATCAGCCGATTTTCTCCAAAATTGATATTCCCTGACCGAGCAGAACGGACTGGAGGCTTTGGGAGTTCCTAACGTATATTTTGATTGTTTTTTTACATGACTCATACGTTTACCTTTTTTAAGCCTCTGCCCGAAATCAATCCATAGGGCTCCTGGGTGCAGAAGTGGTGTGAGTACTATCTCTGAGGAACTGAGATCGGGTCTCGGAGTGGAAGTAATTTTGCTGGTTGTAATAACTTTTTCTAGTTTATGTAGTAGTATAATATTGCGGAGCATTTACAACCAATGAGAGAAAGTACGCGCTTCGTCAGCGCCACTTCTATTGAAAATATTTAAAATGTGCGAGGGGCTTCATGTTAAGCATCCCCCAAAATGAATATGTCGGTTTCAAATTTCAGGGTATGTGACATCAGCCAGAACGATTGGGGAATATCCATTTTGGAAACAACCGCCTGAACGGTTTATGCTCTAGCGTTGTACACATACGGATAGACAGACGTTTTGCCGTAAATCGATTTTTTGGTTCGAAGGCTGCACAAAACATGGATTTTGGCGACACCTCGTGTTAGAGGAATTCTTTTTCTTCTAACTGGATTTATCCACTTTTTCGTTACCAGGGCCCGGCAGTAAGTGTTTGTGTCGAAAATTCGCCGTTTTCCGGGGCTCGATTACAAAATACTCTCTTTTTACGTTAGTAAGAGCGAGAAAATAAAATTGATTGAGTCTCTTGCTTAGTGCCTTTCATCTAGGGGGAGAATTCGCCTGTAAAATAATAATAATAATAATAATAATAATAATAATAATAATAATAATAATAATAATAATAAATACAAAACTATCTCTCTAATGGGAAACAATTCATCCAGACATAGTAGACATATCCGCCTAGGGATTTTCCAGAGTGACTCTTTAAGCCCTTTATTGTTCTGCATAGCATTGAATCCTCTCTCTACTCTACTAAATGCTTCTAATTATGGCATCGATTTAAAAAAAAGGAATTCAACCCTTCTTCGTGCCTCTCATCTGGTTTACATGGATGATCTGAAGCACTATGCAGACACTGAGAATCATATGCGGGAACTAATTAGCGTGACGGGGAAATTCGCTGACATCAAGATGAAATTCGGTTTGTATATACGCAGGAGAGTGCAGTTATTCGAGGTCATATGCAAGTTATAAATTTGGAAAATGATAATGAACCAAAAATTATCTTTAATGGAACCCTATGAAGCTTACTTGGGCTTCCAACAGTCTCTCCGAATCAAACATACTGTTACTTAGAACATACTAACAACTGAGGGTGTAAACGATAGCATGGACTCTTAACCCTGCACAGTTGGAATATTGAAAGAGGTATGATGAAGTGGTGAAGCAGGTCCACCAATTATTGACAATGAAAACGGGCTTACTCACCTCTTTCTTACCGTATTATAAATATGCTCCTGAGAACGCTCCTGAAAGTAGTGAGCACACTCTCCACTGAGATTGCTCCATTATCACTGACAAGTTGTCTGCAATAGACCCGATACAACATACATCGACAAAGAAGCATCAGCAGGCTGTCCTTATTGATATAATGTCGCAACTTAGTGAAACTTCAGCAAAGTGACAACTGCGCCAATAATATCAGCTACACGAATGATCCCGAAAATGACACTTCGAGCACTAGGATGCCAGGAGTATATAAAATATGCAGAAGACAGTTATCTTGAATACATGCCGTATTGTTAGACGCCACCTGAATCTCCAATAAAGCAACTGCACACCTGGTCATCTTATCTGTGAGTGGTTGACAAACCGGCTAGTAAAAACTGTGTGGAATAAATGATGCAACACGGTAGGAGGTGCCATGCTGCGAGTGCGACTACTTTTACAATCAGAAGGTATTTCATGGGATTGTTTCGTTTTAGGATGAATTAAATTCCATATACAATAAGAAACGAATTGAAGTTTAAGGTTTATGTATATGCAAAAAATGGCTTCTTTTAGTGAGCTTGTAGTAAGCTGGAGGACTAAATGATAGTTTTTAGGGTTTAAAATTGTTCTATCTTGAAGTTCACTTTACTCACAGTTTTTATTGTTACTGCAACGATCAACCAAAATCAGATGGCTGAGTGTATGGATACCGTTAGAGCTGAGGTTAGCCCCAACCAATTCTGTGGTTCGAACTGAATGGCACTGCGGACGCGAACTGCGTTGAGACGAACTGCCCGTTTGCGTTGTTCGGCCAGGTATCGGCTGATGCTCGCGAGTGGCCCGAATTTAGAGCTAGCAGCCTGTTGGCCGCGCTGGTTGATTGACGAAGCCTTGACAGACGAAGCAGGAGCAACCGACTCGTCCGCAGGCTGTCTGCCTAGTGGAGCGAGCATTGATACACTCGTCCTGTGTTGTTGACAAATGAGTCAACAATAGCCGTTTACGTCTCTGTAGAACAAAGTTGTAGGCTGATGCCTACGTTCGTAAATGAAATGCATTTTGCGTGTGTTCGTCTCTTAGTTCTGCTAGTAGTTCTGAGCAGTCGTAGCGAACATTAGTCGTAGTAGTTTGAGTATTGAATAGGAACTTGAGTAGAAGTTGAATTGCAATTTGAGTTGTTTTCATAGAAGTCTCATAGTTGTCTCAGTTCTCTCTTACTTGAGAGCGATGCTGCCGTATTCATTGTTAAGAGTGTTCATGAGTCTGTGAAAAGGAGAGTCACGTGACATTGACCGCGAACCCTCCGGCCAGGCAGTGGGACACGAAGTGTCCGCGATTGCTTCCTATTTGTTGGATGCTCTTCGGGCCAGAGGGGAGGAGTGTCACGAGACATAGGCAGCAATCGTATGGTAAGGTGGCGACACGCGAGGTGCCCGCGATGGCGGCTACCTTTTGTTGTAGTTGAAATTTTTGTTCTCACGGGAACCGCGGCATCTGGCTTGCCGATGGAGGCAGAGTGGGGGCGGCTGTGTGGGCGCGATGTATATTTCATTGTCGGCGAGTTGCCTTAATAGTACTGTATTCGCGAGGGAAGCACGTTCCGATATCTGGAAAATGTTTGTATACATTGGCGGTGGCTGGCAGGTAGTGTGGGGATGGGGTGAGAAAGACGACCGCGCCTCGGGGTGAAGGACAGTTTTTTGCTAGTGACCCGTCGCCGGGGGGCGGTCAGTGCTCGCGGCGGAAATAGGCTTAACGAGATTTTGCTTGAAAACCTTGTGAATTACTTTATTATACTTTTGAGTACTCGGTGCGGTTCGTACATGCTTCGGTGGAGGAGACGGAGCTGTGAGAAAGAAGCCCGCGAGAAGATACTGTGTAAATGACTTTATTGCTTCTGTGTATTTGTATATTTCAATAAGAGGCTACGTGCTAAAACGCCGTGGGAGTGAGTTGTATGAATGGTAAGAAGAGATATAATTGGGACTACAACAAAATATGGATCAATACTCTGTAATGCAGGCAGCAGAGAAGAACATCTAGAGGTGAAATCTGTAGCTGAAACTCAGAAAAGAACATGGGTTGATGATAATGATGCGATTGTTAATACATTGAGAAAAAAACTATCAGAAATATAATATTTTGTTTCAAAGTATGTCAGTGTAATATCGTCCGTGTATTCCAAAAATAGCTGTGAATAAGAAGTTTTACGATGTCTGCGAATTAATGAATTCCATTTTCAAACAACTAGTCCTCACACCTAATTCCCTCGAACAGCTAGCTGGATGAGATCCGGCGCCGACATATGTCGCTTGTGGGGTTAAATCCCGAGGCCCCGTCCCAGTCGCGAGACATTCTAAGGTGCCGACTGCTCTCGCGGCAGGTGTTTTGTCCTCGGGAGGTGGCGCTCGTTTTCCGCCGCCGGATGATGAGATTTGGCGTCGTCCTACCATTGACTAGAGGGGGTTTTCCCCAACTAAGTATCTCCCACCAGCGGCGTCCCGCTCCACCCCAGCCAGGACAAGCGGGACTTCCGGCTTGTCTGGTAATGTAGTGCATGTAATCGTCAGGATGTGTAAGTATGAGGTGAAGATAGGACGAGGAGGAGGAAGGAAAGATCGTCCCGTTTTTTAGGGTTCTGTTCCGGCAGTCGTCTGGTGTTGATCGGAGAAACCATGGAAAACTACCACCCAGAGCATCCGAACGCTTGAATTCTCTTCCAGACAGCGACTGAATTTGCTATGTAGCTATGTTGCCATTGACGGAGCCTCGAACCCTAGGATCTCCCGGTCAGAGAGACAGCGACGCCGTCCATTGAAGCCTTGGTCCACCTATGTGAGTTCAGTGAGAAAACCGCAACCGAGTGTTAAGAAAGAGGACTGGCAGCCGAGCTCTTCCCAGCGCCGGATGCCGGGCGGTGCGCACTCAGCGCTAACGCCCGCGTGGATGTGGGCGGTCGCGGCGCAACGGAACTCGGTGCTTGCGCGCCTCAGCTACATCACTCACGCGAATAGTACGCGCGCGTATCAGCGCGGTGCGACGCGAGGTCGGGAGGCGCCATTTCTTTGCACCGTACGTCTGCATAGGAGGGAGGCCGGGAGCACAGCCGCACCCGCCGCACTTGTCGCCCTTGCCGCCCTGTTCCAGTTGTCATCCTTACTACTCTTGCGCTTGCCGCCCCCGCAAGCCAATGCGACAGCGCGGCGCGGCGCTCTGTCTGCATGAATGGGGTGAAGCGGTGGTGACGGGCGCGGCAGCGGAACCGGCGGCTAGTGTGTAGGGAGGGGGGGCGGAGGCGGTGTTCGCGCCATATTGATCGGTCGTGCCGACGCGGCGCGGTACGGCGGGCCGCCCACCCGCGCCAGACGGCCGCCGCCGCGGCTCGGATGACCGCCCTCCTGTTTTGACGCCAAAATTCATTCCAGGCGATGCATCTGCTCCAGCCCAGCTCAGTTCTCCTCCAGATCCCTAGACTTCTAATGCCGATTAGAGTACAATTATAAAAGCACATGTAGTCACGACAGATCGTCGATTCACTCTTAAAGGGCAGTCATTATTTTAGATATTTCAATTTCTTACACCAGAAGACACATCATCTTCCCATCTTTTCATACCATATGACAATTCCTCGCTAAAATATTAAAGCTACTCGGCGTTTGAGACAATTTTTTATTCGTTTAAAGTTCGGAATAAATGATTCAATGAAGATCAGGAAACAGGCGCACACGCGCTCCTTGATGGAGAGAACATACGAACGAGGAAGCTCATCTTCACAGATTCTTTGCAGTCAGATGCTCCGGTCGACTCATACAAATACCCAGGTCGGAATTTTTAATCTTTCTGGAATTCCATCACAGGATCTCGTACCTCAACACTTTTCGGCATTGAACCTCGTACGCCCTACTGTCTGAAAAAAGTATGCTTTACTTGTAAGCCGTCCGTATTGCCCCATGATGTTTGCAGTTACTTGCCTTAAGAGCTCCATTTGCAGTGAATCCAGAGGCGGAAGAGCACGTAGAATGTTTAGTACCTGTTGTATTTTCGGGAGCCAGGTTACGATGGTCAACACAGTTATGTTTTCATGTTCTTTAATTTGCACCAATAATATACAATAAAACAAAAAACAAATTCAACGACGGCGATCTTGGCGTACGGTGGAGGTGGCGCTGACAGCGCAGGTCGACAGTCGGCAGTAGCAGGTAATCTTGAAATTTACGCGGCGAGAGCTTGCCGCGGGTGGCAGCGTAAGTGGCACGCTGCAGGACAGGCCACCGAAGGTCTCCGCGGTGGTAGCGGGTGGGGCGGCGCCTACTATGCCCACGTCTATGGCCAGGAGAACAAGGTTCCGTCCTCGTTCACTCTTCCACTAGCGGATCCCGGTTATGCCACGGACTGTGGCGCGTCGGGAACAGCATGTGAGTCATGTCGCCAGAAGCGCCGCTCCGCTGCCGGGCTGGGGTTTTGTAAAGGGAGTATGTAGTGCATATTTTGGTAATGTTAAATCTTCCACCTTCCCGTACACTTTCTTCATTAAACAATGAAAATTACATCTTTGATATTTTACAGCAGTTTTGTCCAATGATTTTTCAATATGGTAAACAATAATTTTTGCATTAACGGTTTTCATTTAAAAGTTATATTTACCGCGTGTACATTTTTTAATTTAAAAAAATTCTAATTTTTTAAAGTTTTTCTAAGATTATTTTACATAAAAACGAGTCTAATATAAAGGGGAAATTGAGTTGTATATGACACATTTTTTTTTAGAAATGTTGTCTTAAGTATTTTTGGGATAAATGCACTAATGTCCACTGGAAATAAATTGGCAACAAATGGCCTACAAAGTTAACAGTGACACCCACCAACCACTACGATAGGCTAGAAGCCTCCTTTGATGTAATCAGTATCCTCCTCTTTCCTTTTGTTCTTGATGTTTCTCTTCTTCTTCTTCTTTTTGGCTTCCTCGCTAAGATCTTCCACTGATTTATCAGATTATTCCCCTCAAAATCTTATTTTTAACTCAGAATTGAAAATATATCTTTATAAACAGATGCGCGTTGACGTACGCCATGCTAGGGGGCGTAGCGAATTTAGATACCCGAGAAAAAGGGTTTTAAATTTGAGGTACGGCCGAAGTGTGACTACAAATATATTCAGTATACTTTGAAGGTACAAAACTGGAAAAACAATTTCGATTTTTCATCAAAATTCTACTTGATGCACCTCTTAACTCCCGCCGCCCGGTGAAGGGGAAGGGGAAGGGGAAGGGCTGCGCTCTTCCACTAGCGGAGCGTAACCCCAAGCTCGCTTTTAATTGAGGGGTTACCACAATACCATTTCCCCAACTTTTCTCAAACCTTTCATTCTATCATCGTTTCAACGCCATTTAGATTTTCATTATCATCACTAGGGGCGGATTTTGATGATGATAAAGCATCGCCAGAAATGATCAGTAAAATGTTCTTAAAATGCTTTAAAAATGCCCTAAAACCAAAGAAAATTGACCTATAAAATCTTACCAAAACCAGTTCGGATGAACAACTCAATCTGTTGGATACGTTACTGATGAAATCGAGACATCTTCCATTCGTTCGAGTGAATGCATCTAGCAAACGTTTGGTTTGGAATGTGGAAATCTCTGTCTTTAGTTATCAGAAAAACCGGCCGAACCGACAATGGCGCTGATATACGTCACAAGAATTACATACACACAACGGCTATTAAAACAATTTCTGAGCGAGCAAATCGAATAGGTTAGAGAGTAGTTTCTGTGAAGAACATTACTTGCATCTCGTAAATATTATTTGAAGCAAGTACCATTAAAAATGACATTAAAATCGATGAAATCAGCAAAAAATGCATTAAAAAGGAAGGAAAAGGTTGAAACTGACAAAAAAGCAAAATAATCACCTATGGGTCATTTTCTTTTGTCATAACATAAAATGAATTTCTATGCTAAACGACATTGTTCTAAAGTGAAAAGAAAAAAATGACATTTCATTAGTATCCGCCCCCTAATCATCACCTTCTTCTCATAACATCATTAGCTATTCCCGCAAGAAGCGGTAAATGGAATGAAAATACAATTGATAATTGAAATGAAGAAAAAATGAAAATGGGAAGAATAAAATTAAAATGAACATACATTCATACTTTGTTTCATTACTCATGTGCAACATATTTCCGTCAGCTAATACGATCTTTGCACTTTCGTAAGTAACGTCAAATGTCAGTTACCATTGTTTCCGCCAGAACACCTCAATTGTAATTATGTAAATGTAAATATTTAAGTGGTTACGCGGAAGACTAGCCCTGAGCATCGCCATAAATAAAGGCATTATTATTATTATTATTATTATTATTATTATTATTATTATTATTATTATTATTATTATTAAATGGGTAAGTTCATGTTCCAAGGAATTATAGAGAACAATTATTATCGATGTGAGCAGATCGTAATTTGAATTACGTTATATCTAGTTTGACTTAAATGCACACTTCAAATAATCTTACCTATTTTTTAAATTATATTTATTGTTCAATGGTTACATGGTTCAGTATTAATACTTTTTCACATGTTTTTGGACTCGCTTAGAGCTAACTTAATCTAAAACTAAATCTAATCTATCTACTCCTCAGGTTTAAGATGCTCATTGAGCACCTACGCTCAGTTTACATTGATGGAAACAACACATTTCATCAATATCTAATAATGCTCGTATCAAAACTCTCAAATTATACCCGTGCATTAATAGAAAATCATAAGTCTCAACTGATTCAGGTATCTTAATTTATAAATCTATCATTCGTCCCACAATAACACATACTTGTCCAATATGGGGTGATGCTGCAAAAACACATAAACGCAAATTAGAAGTTACTCAAAATAAGTTTTTACGTCAAATATTAAAGGCTCCCTGGTTTATTCCTAATGATCAAATCTTAAATGAACTAGCAATAGATTCAGTAAGTACGTATATTTCAAAATTATCATATCGTTTTTAATCTTGTCTTCCATCTTGTCCAGCAACTAATGAATTTAAATTAGGCAAATCATGTAATCATTTTTCCCGCATTAAGACTCGATATTCAAAGGATCTCTTTCAACCTCCTTAAATAGCAATATAAAATACAAACTAAATGAAAACTATTAAATTAATTATTAATAAAAAATTATGTAGGACCCTTCCTGGATAACCTTAGGATTTATATATTATTGTAAAATGTTACAGTTTACTGAATTGTGAAAAAAAATTGTACACATCCTTGAAAGACATTTGTATTGTAACGAATATTGCGTCACCGGCCGGCACCACCACGAACTACCTGTACGCGTGGATTGCGTCATCTGCCGGCGGTTCCTGCAGTAGATTATTCCAGAACGTTCGCGGGGTCCGGAAAGTTCTCGACGGTACTCGCCGAGTATAAATACGCGGCGGCCGGCGACCGCGAGTCAGTCTTAAGTCCGCAGTGGAAGCTGAACTGTGAAGTGTATGCATCGCGGTGAATTGCAGTGCAGTGATTGTGCTCAGTGACGTGAACCGTGGTCAGTGCATCGTATTGTGGTCAGTGACGTGAGCCGTGGTTAGTGCATCGAACTGTGGTTAGTGCAGTGGACTGTGACCAGTGCATCGAACTGTGATCAGTGCAGCGAACTGTGGTCAGTGCTTAGGACTGTGCGACAGTGTAAGAGAAGAATAGTGTAAATAAATAATCAAGAGAAGTGTAGTGTAAATAAGTAAAGAGAAGTGTAGTGTAAATAAATAATCAAGTGTTTTCAGTGATTGTGTAAAGAAACAAAATAAACGTTTTTTGTTAAAATAATACCGGAGTTTTAATTCACCATCTAGAATCGTAACAGTATGTTGAACAAGAAGAATAAATAATATTTAAAAAAAGGTTACATCGGAAAAAAATTGCAGGAAGGGATGTTCCGGATGTCTATTGCGGATTCGGGTCGGGAAATCGTTGTGTGGCTAGGTTGTAAAGGCCTATATGATTTATGGAGGATATATTTGAATGGAAGGTGTTCGAGAAATGAGCAATGTGGTGCTTGATGGATGGTAGATGTTGTTCTCTATGGAGGTGATCATTACAAATGAACTATGGGGCGTGAGTGGTTAATCTTAAATATTTGTTTTGCATTATTTACATTTGATTGATGTTTGTCTGTGAAGCGTTCGTCCAAATGGGGCAGGCGCACAGCATTAGAGGTCTGATTGTTATCTTGCATAGGGTTACGGCATTGTTTTAAGGAGACTGCTTTTGTGATTTAGGTGTGGTTTTAGCTGTATTTAATTTTGGCTTGTTGAATTTTCGTTGCTATGTGAGATTTCCAGGTTAATCTTGTATCAAGGTTTAGTCCTAAGTATTTAACAGTTGGTTGTATGGGGTCTAGGGGATTACACTGTTATTAATTTGGAGTGGGGCGGGGTAGCGAATGTTCTGAGAGAGAATATTTTGGCTGTTGATTTTGACGGGTTGAGCTTCAATTTCCATATTAAGGATCAATCTTCTATTTTTTTCAGATGCAGTTGAATTTTATTTCAAGTGAGATTTAATGAATTGTTGGACATGAATATGGCAGTATCGTCAGCAAATTGTGCGATATGTGTGTAGGGAGAGGTAGATATATCAGATGTGTAAAGGTTGAAAAAGGTGGGTGAAAGGGGTGGATCCTTGGGGATGTCCTGCTTTTTTTTTTTTTTTTTTTTTTTTTTGCGGGAATTGGAAATGTGCTTCTCTACTGTTACTTTTACAGTAACAGTTACTTTTACAGTACAGTCCTGTCTGTTATAAATTTTTTAATGATTTGTAGTAGGTAATTTGGAGTCCTTATGGTTTTTAGCTTATATATTACGCTTGGGTGCCAAACTTTGTCGAACGCCTGTGAAAAATCTAGGAAGGTGGCTATTGTGTGTTGTTTATTCTGGAAGCCAGTATGGATGTGTTCGGATATTTGAAGTAGCTGATGTGAGGTGGATAATTTATTGATGAAACCAAATTGGTGTTTCGGTATAGTCTGGGTTATGTTTACATGTTTATTATCTTTTTAGTATTATTTTTTGTAGAATCTTGGGTAGAGACGGGAGGAGACTGATTGGTCTGTAGCTTTCGGTATGGTTATGATTTTTATGCGGCTTGGGTACGGGGATTATGTTGGAATTTTTCCATATTATTGGATAGTATCCTGTTCTGAGAATTGAGTTGTATATATTATTAATGTATGCTATTGTAGGGTTAGGCAAGTTTTTTAATATAAGATTACTTCTTTTATCGTGGCCAGGGGCTTTTATAAGAGAGAGGTTTTTGATTAAGTTTTTAATTTCATTCGAGGAACTGTATTTTATTCTATGTGGAATATTATCATTGGGTGCTGATGCTATTTGTGATATATTCATGTGAGGGAGTGCTGTTAGGATTGAACGATTGTGCAAAGTAATCAGCCCAGGCTTCTGCTTCCTCTATTGGTAAACTTTTTTTACCTGATGGTGTGTTTAAAGGTGGCATGGTTGTTTTCTTTTTCAGGATATTTTTGGTGAACTGCCAAAACGAATTGTTTGATGTGCTCAATGATTGTATTAGTTAATTATAAGTTGAGTGGTTAAAATCTATTATTGCTCTTTTAGTTATTGTAGTTAGTAAGTTCAGTTCTTTCTTAATGAGAGGCGATTTTGTTATTCTCCAGTCTTCAGGTTTTGTTTTTAGTTTTGATTAAGTTTAGAATGGACTTGGGTAGTTTTGCGTTGGATGTTTTTGTGATGTAGGAAGGCTTGTTGTCTTACAGGGGTTTGACTGTGTTAATGATTATATTATTTAAGTATGAGATTGCTTATTCAATTTCCAGTGGGGTATTTAATATTTTAAACAGGTGTTTTATTAGCAATTATATTTTTAAACGTTTTCCAATTAATGCGTGTGTTTAATATGTGGGTGGGGTTGTGAGGGGCGATATTTGTTGTGTTGAAATGAGGACAGGAAGATGATCTAAATCCAAATCAAATTTGGGAGAACTGTGAAATTTGACTTGTGTGTGTTGGTGATTGCAATATCCAATATATTCGGGAATTCTTTTTGGTTGTGGGGGTAGTGTGTTGGTTCAGGGGGAGAGATTACTTCCAATTTTTAATCTGTTATTATTTTAGACAATTGTAGGCCTGCGGTGTTGGAAGTTTTGCAGCCTCAGTTAACGTTTTTGGCACAGAGGTCGCGAACAAGTATTGTAGGAGTGTTTTGTTGGAATAGTGCTCCAAAATTGGTGCTGTGAATTTTGATTTTAGGAGGTTTGTAAGCTACTATGAGAGTTGTTATTCTATTGTCTAGTGGTAATTTAATAGCTACTGTTTCGATTCCAGGGGTATAGGGTAGGTTAGTTTGAATATATGGGACTGATTTTTCTATTAGAATTATAACACCGTCTCCATTTGAATTTATTCTGTATGATCTATGATTATTATATCCAGGTCATTTGAATATTTCGTTTGGTTTTAAATGTATTTCGGTAATGCATGCTAATTTTATGTCTTTGGCTCTTAGGAAGTACGATAGTTCTGTTTCCTTGTTTTTGATGCCGTTGGCATTCCAATATAGTAGATTTAGTTTGTTAGTGTGTTGCAGAACCATGATTGCTATTAAAGTATGATGACAATGAGATATGTTACTGATAATTGCTGAGATGATTGAGTGGATTATGTTTACGATATGAGTTGTAATGGAATTTATTAGTGAGTGTAGGAATGAATGATTATTATTATTGTTATTATTACTGGAGTTTCAATTGTTTGCTACTGGAGGGTTTTGGTTGGGTTGATAAGGTGGCTTAGAGTTGGAGGTTGCTGTTGGGTCGAAAGTGAAATTGGGGATACCACCTGTGGGTGGGAGGTTTGGGAAATTGTCGGAATGTAAGCGAGGTGGGGTGTTATTGTTGGATCTGGTTCTGGGGTTGGTTGGCTGTGAATTTTTGGGTTGGTTTGTACATTTTTGCTGTGAGAAGCGTTTTTTACTGAGCGTAGGTCTCCACTATGAGCTCCGTTAGTGGGGTGGGGTTCAGCCAGATTTTTGTAGTACAGGCATTCGTCAGTACGAACGTCTGCACTATGTGACCCGTTGCAGTTCATACTGTGGTGTCATACGGGTGTAACCAGTACACAGACGAGAGTGGGTTGTAATAACAGCACGTTTATTTACAATTAAGACCGTAGTCACAAATAACCAATGCACTGTATACAATTAACTAACTAAATAGTCCCCACTGCTAGGAGAGATATTTACAACGGCTACCACACCGAACATACTACCTAATGTTTCGCCGTGCGTAGTACCGCTTGCCCTGAGACCGACTACATGTCTCACTAGTCACGACAATAACTGCCGGCTCCTTCCAGCGTGCACGCACGCACCTCTCACCGATGACCTACGCTGCCGATGCCGCTGTCTCAAAGAAGGAAGAGCCATTGTTCCACAGCCCTTAAATAGCCCTCGCGACGCTGCCCGCCCGCCTCCATTGCCTCCGCCCTAACGCCCGCACACCCCGTCGGAAAAAGCCTGTGCGTCATAGCTTCTGCCATTGTCTCTGCATCCGGTGGGCAGCACGCTGCGTGCCCACGTTGGTTTTAGCGACACGACGCTACAAACTCCTATATACCCTCCTATATAGGAAGTTTTTCGCAGTTGCAACAACACAGAACAAAATTCCCCAAAATTTAATGCCCTAGGCCAGTTGGCTCACATTTTAAACAACTGCGCCTAACCTAACTAATTACGTCAAATGCATTACTTTTTTCCAACCCCACTAGCCTACCTTTCTATTCCTTATATCAGTTTAATAACAACAATCATCTATTACCCCTATTTCCTAACGCTATGATGTGGTAGCCAAGAATTTTTCTACGCCCTTCCAAAATATTACAACAAACAAATCCACCATATAACTTTTCCAAATATGACATAAACAAATATGCAATATAACCTTTCCAAATATGACATAAACAAATCTGCAATATAACCTTTTCACCAAATTTACAAGCATGTACACCTTGACTTGCATCACATCACGACTATATACAGTTTTCAATTCTTCTGTGAGTTTATATCCATTACACATACATAAACTTACTAATTGCTTTACACATTCAAAATTTAATAATATACAATTTATCTTTATCTTCTGCGTGAATATAATTATGCAAAAGTTCATGAATTTAGTTGATTTCCTGCAAGTCCGTTTTGCATCACTCCTTCTTTTCACTTTCTCGCACAACAACACACTATGTCACTGATGCTGTCTCGTGTGTTTTGTCTTGAGACACTTGCTTTACAGCAACAGTTTCACTCTTATGAACTGTGTCGGCACTTTCTTGTCGCGCACTCACATCACATGCGTTGCCGAGGGACGTACGTCTCTCTGCAAAATCCGACACTACCTGGAGCTGATTTTCGTACATAGGCTAAGAATGTCAGCGTTCACATTCTGACTACCCTTCCGATGTTTAATCTTAATATTCAGATGCTGAATTGCCAATGACCATCGCATCAATCTGGGATTATTCCCGGAGCATTGTTGCAACCAAACCAGAGGATTATGGTCAGTTTCTACCTTTAGGCAAACATTCCCATCTAATTAATGCTTTAATCGCTGTAGCCCCCAAATAATCGTCGCACATTCTTTCTCTGTCACACAAAATTTCATTTCCGAAGGAGAAAACTTCTTACTAAGAAATAACACGGGATTTTCATTCCCTTCCTCATCTAACTGAGAGAGTACAATCCCCACCCCTTTGTCGGACGCGTCGCACTGCATTAAAAATTCCCTGCTGAAATCAGGCGCATGAATGACCGGTTCACCGCACAGAGCTTCCCGCAGTTCCACAAATGCCTTCTCACACTCTTGCGACCATGCTATTTTCCCTTGTCGTGTACTTCCCCTTAACAAATCTGTGAGAGGCGCAGCCTTCTCCGAAAATCTCGGTACAAAACGCCTGTAACAGGAAATTAATCCTAGAAATTTTCTAATTTCCTTTTTAGTATTCGGTCTCGAATATTCCTTAATCGCGCGTACTTTTACCTCGTTCGGCTTCATAAGACCGCTGTCAATTTCGTAGCCCAAAAACATTACGGTTCCGCGAGCAAACTTACATTTCGCCGGCTGAACGTGAAGTTTCGCCTCTCTTAATATTTGAAATACCTTGCGTAAATGACGCAGATGATCCGACCAATCATTACTGAAGATTGCGATATCATCCATGTAAGGAATTCCGAACAATCCTGAAGTAATGCCGCCATTAATTTACTACACACATAAGGTGCATTCTTAATCCCAAAAGGCATACGTAGTGGTTTGTAACTTCCGAAATTTGTGCAGAAAGTGGCATATCTCTGCGCTCTTTCCGTCATCCTAACTTGCCAAAAGCCTTTGCTCAAATCACAAGTTGATATTATTTTCGCAGCTGCTACCGTTTCGATTCTCTCGTCTAGACTAGGCAGTGGAAAATATTCGGTTTTAATAATTTTATTCAACCTGTGATAATCGATACATGGCCTGGGATTCTTGCCTGGAGCCTCTACTAAAATCATGGGTGACGCGAAATCAGAATCCGAGCTTTCAATGATTCCGTCCTTTAACATTTTAGCATTCTCCTCTTGTAAAATCTTACTCTGTCTCATAGACGTGCGATAAGGCGCACTCCTAACCTTCGCCGTATTGTCAATCAGTTCGATATCCATTTCTACCTTCTCAGTCAAACCTGGCTTATCAGAAAAAATGTCCCTGTCTTCAACAATTAATGCTTTTAGTTTATCATGCATTTCCGGTGTAGCATCCGTACCTACCAGCATGGACTCGACATTGAAGTCGCCCGCTTCTAGCTTTAGCGCATACTTATCGATCGCGTCATCCGTTACCTCACCTTCATTTCTACTCTCTGCATCCGGTGGGCACCACGCTGCGTGCCCACGTTGGTTTTAGCGACACGACGCTACAATACAAAAAGGGGTGAGCATTTTATTTGGACAATTTACCGAATAATTATCTTTTGAGCAGTAGATACAGGCTAAGTTGTAGTTACACTGTGGTTATTGTGGGTATGACCAAAGTAAACACCTTAAGTATTGTATTGGTCCTCTGATTCTTCTTTTTTCGGCTTTCACTTTTACATTGCAAATTTCCGTTATTTCTAATACTATGTAAATTCTCTGCTGGCTGTTAAACTCGGTAGCCACTTCTGGGATTGGAATGTTTTCTTTTTGCAGTCTAGTAACACTGATTAGCGAAGGGAACTTCTCTTTGACGTCCTCGAAGATTTCCTGTAGTGATAATGATTGATGAACATTTTTAAATACTATGGATATTTTTTTATTAGCGGGATCTAAAGATCTGAAAATTTCTTTTAGTATTTAACAGATGATTAATTGTTTTTTCTTAAGTCAGTTATTGTTTTGAACATTAGCTTTAGTCGGTTATTTATTATATTCGAGGTGAACTGATTGGAAATATTGTTTTTTATTTCTCTACTAAACTCGAATAAGTTTGTTATATTATTCACGTAAATTGGTAGAATTTTGACATTTTCATCTTGTATTGGCGTGAAGTTTATATAATTAAATCTGGAGTCAGGGTCTTTTAGTTTTTCAAAGGGAGCATATCTATTACTAACTGGCACTGAATACACACTATTAGCTGAATACACACTGTTGACTGCTTTTTTAGGAGGATGTTCATTTTCATCAGAGTCATCCGCTATTTGCTGAACTGTATGCAGTTTCGTTTTCGCTCACTGCTTTTGTTACGCCTTGGGCTGCATCGCTGGCAGTTTGTCGAGTACTGACCTTAGTAGCGCCGCTTGAGATTAGTTCCTGAATTTCGGGGATTAAAGTTTCCTGGGCTCTCGCGTGCGGCGGATGTTGATTGAGAATAGCGTATTGGAAACCAATGTTGCTTTGTTGAGCAGCACCGCTTTGATGTTCACTATGGGGTGGCGGTGTTGTGATGAATGTGGTGTCCTTGGCGCAGTCTGTATTATACAGAGCAGCTATGGCCCCGGCTATGCTTTGCCCTAGGCTAGAGCTGCTGGGCACTGGTTCACTTTTAATGATTATTGAATATAGTGTTGCAATTGGTAGCACTGATATTTGTCACTGCAGATGATAAATGTACGTTATTCACTGTAACTAAACAAGCCTTAACGGCGGACACTTCACTGTTTGAAACAGAGCTGAGCGTGATGTGAACTCCGCGACGGCTCGAAGCGAACTGATAATATTACCTAGTTCCCACCTTATGAATAAACAACGGCAGAAGAAAATAATGGCATTGTGAATGTGAATTGTGAATTTCCTTGTACTATTAAGGGGTAGGTGTGGGGTGGGTGCTGAGGCTCTAGGTGGAGTTGGAGATGTCCACCCGGTTCCGAGTCTCTCGGTGACAATCATGTCGTTAGATTCAAGGTGGAGGCTGTGAGGAGACTGGTTGGGGCCCCGAGCCAACCGGGCCTTAGTCCGAGCGGCCCCCAGTTGGGTTCTTGGCATTGTCGAGACACTGGCCCAATACTCGGAGTAAAGAGGAGCATGTGAGTGTCAATTGTTTTGACTCCGATGGAAAGCTAAGGGTCAAGCAGCAGGCAGATTAATCTGACCTTTCTGAATTCGGGAGGCTCCCGAGAAGGGTAACTGTGTTCTGGCGGGATCAAGAGTCGTATTTATGAACCGGTGCCAGGGGCCTGCCAGGAGTAGCAGGCTCCCAGAGCTTGATTTTGAGATTTACGCACTGCTGGCAGGCCCCCCAGTCTGCTCCCAACCTTGTTTACTTGTGTTTTTATCCCTCTGTGCGTTGTTGTTGCATATTTCTATTTTACACCGACGTTGCTTCATTTTTTGTACATTCTTCTTGATTCACTGCAACCAAGCATTTGGAACTGCTCTATCGGATATAGACGAATTATTGCTTACTTTTCGGACTATTCTTTTTTTTACACGGCAATCTTTCGTGCATTTCGGCTATCTTCCGTTCGTATAATGGTTAACGAATTGCATGAATTCGATGAATTCATGGACGAAATGGAGGAAGAAGAGCAGCAACGACAAATGTCTCGCCGGTACATCCGGGATGCACGAAATCCTATAGAAAGGTTTCAGTTCCGTGAGTTTCAATGTCGCTACCGATTTTTGAAATCCAGTTTTTTGCCTTGTGCTATCAGTTGCTTTATTTTTCACTATTTCTTTATGTTTTCTAACCAGCTGGTAGCAAAAGATCTTTCTAAAAATCAGTTAAGGAAGTTGCATTTTGTTTCGTCCTCTTAAGAAGACATGTGCCACGCGCCACAAAAAGCGATCAGGTGTTACAGTGCAGTATAGCGTGAATATGTTTTTTAGGCGGTTACGTAAACGATGTGAGATTATTTTAAATCATTCTGTGGGAATTTGGAGTGGTAAATTCTCTATAGTTGACAAATGAAAGTATGACCCTGTTTTTATGAATAAATTACGTCGTTAAACTTGACTTGCAGTGAGCTACTTCACAAGCATCCTGTAAATCTCATTGTCGTAATAATTTATGTACTTATAAATAGGTTCTGCAGTTCATGTTAGAGCTTTATTTACTGTTTGGTATAGACTAATTCCGGTATTATAGAAATCATTCAAGAATGTATATGAATATGAACTTACTTGGATTTTCTAACCATAATCCTGCAGCTTCAAACAACTTAAATTACTAAAATATAGTATGGGATATTACATTAATCATTTTTTTATTTTCTCTGTATTTTGCAGTGTTATTGGCAGTGTTATCTGGTTTATTTTGAATGTCTCATATTTTATAATAAAATCGGGACTAAATTTTATTTTGCTTTAGATACAGAACTGTCCATACGATTACAGTTTTACACAACTGTACAAATCATGATTTTGTTCCGTTTTATTTGTAATATAAACAATTCTTTTTAAATTAAAACCTGTAATTTTTGTAAATTAATCCATCCTCTTCCATATAACAAGAAATATAGTGTAAAATAAAAAATAAAGAAGATATTCCAAAAAAGTCTAAGTTTTAATAAATAAAACTTCATAAATAAATGTAATACAGAAATTGTTTCTAATAGAGTGCTTGGTAGTAGAAATAGTAAATTTGATGTGTGATGACACAGCAGAAATGATTTTAAAATATTGTAGAAGTATTGAATATAAATTGTTAGTTGGGGAAAAAGTGCAAACTGATAAGAATAGTTTTGTTGCAATATACACTATTTAATAAGTATTTAGAAGTGGTGCAAATGAGAGAAAATTAAAATATTAAATTACATTAAGAAATGAATTGTGAAAACCAGACAATGAAAAATGAAATTGGAAATTGTGTGGCAGGTTATGTGTCAAAACAGGATGCCGGAGATCCGGCGAGGGGTTGGAGGAGGTCTGTTTAGTGTTCTCTTGGAAATGTCTTAGGAAGCGGGTGGTCAGTTTGTGAGGTCGGAATGTGTAAAATTATTAATAGAGGGGACAGAGGAAAATTTGTTTGTTGATAAGGGCCTCAGATTTCTGCTTGGCTTGAAATATGTGAAAGATTTCTAAAGCGCTTCTGTTCCAGAATTTATTTTCTATTTCAAGAATTTTAATGTCTGAGTCTGGGTGGAAAGTGTGGCCTGCGTTTATAAGATGTGTAGCAAAGTGCGATTTGTTTGTATTGTGCTTCCATGCATGTAAATGTTGTTTAACTCTGGCACTGAAGATTCTACCTGTTTTGCCGATGTATTGTGACAACTGAGTTCATAAACTCCACCCCCCGCCTTCTAAGACAATTCCAAGAGAACACTAAACAGACCTCTTCCGACCCCTCGCCGGATCTCCGGAAAGCAATAAAAACCCCGTGTCACGTTTCCTCTGGGCACAGTCTACCGACTTTTGCCGAAAGCAGCGTGGTAAGCAAAGCGGCTCAACTTATTCAATTATTTCCCCATTTTTGTATTATCATTTGCTATTAATTATTATTACTATCCTCCCGTTTTTTATATTCATTTATATTTTTTTCTTTATTATTATTATTATTATTATTATTATTATTATTATTATTATTATTATTATTATTATTATTATTATTATTAATCAGAATGTATATTTCTTCATTTATATTTATAATCAGAAATTTGAACTGCTATTATCTGTATTAATTCCCCCCCCTCCGTCGCATTTAATTTTTTGCAATTTTATCTACTATGTTTCTAATCTTTTGTAATCGTATAATGTGTCCTTCTTTATTGGTATTTTATAATGTTCAATTTGAACTGCTGCTAATCCTCCCGTTGCATTTCAATTTTCGCAATTTTATCTACTATCTGTAACAAATTTAAATGTATCTACTAATTGTAATTTAATTTCCTATCCTAATTTGTATTTTATTTGTAAGTTTGTTATATTTTTCTGTACCTTGTAGACTGACGATGACGGCAAAGCCGTCGAAAGCCGGCTATCTTAATAAAAATAATATGTTGACGAAGATGAACTCTTTTGTTTCTTCTCATAAGAACGTCAACAACACCACATCAGAATTTCCACAATTTATTGCTACAGCTTGTTTAAGCAGGTAGATATTTTAAAAATACTATTGCTTATAATTAACTTAAACCTAACTTATAACTATAGTTACAAAAGCCACGTTGGGCTTATTTATAGTTACTATAGTTCAGGGAGATTGTCTTCGAAAGTTCTTCAAAGAGTTCTTTTGTCTTCAAATTTTACTTTTTTCTCATTCACTCTTACAATTGCTCATTTTATTTACAGGACGCATTTACACACTCACACCACTGCATTGTATATACACTATACACCATCTCCGGCCCAGCGAGACGCATTTCCGCACCTCCCGCGCGGTTTCTGACTCCATTGAGCGCGATCGCCTCCCACGCACTTGCCGATTCCCCGCGGCGTATCGTGTGTGGAAGGCCCTGTTCGCCGCTACGCCGGTCTCGCTCAGGGTGCCCCAGCGCCTTCGCGAGCGCCGTCTTCATCCGCTTCTTTAGCTCCGCCGGAAAACAGCTACAACTCTGAAAAGTCAGCGGTTTTAGGTGTATGGTCAGGTCAAAGATTTGGAATACTCGTATGCAGGCGCGCAGCGAGGCGCGCCGCTTTATTTTCATCGGACAATTTGGCAAAGGTCCGCACGGGTGGGTTTGAAAAACGCTCCCCGCCATTCGTCAGATGTAATGGAGCAACGAGTTCATGAGCAGCCCATCTCTGCGCATTTCGTCCTGAAGAAGTTCACAGAATGCGGAAACGTTGGCACCTGTGCCTATGACACAGCGTCTCCCGAAGAGCCAAGTACACAAGTAATGTGGGAACCAGTTTACGAGGTTAAATATAAACAAGGCGAGTTCCATTCTGTCCGAGAAGCTTCAGCTCTTCCGAGTAATTGAGAGGCGTTCTCACGCTACGTGGAAGGCAATCGAAGTAAGAATTTTTCTAGGAAACTAATAAGTGTCTTCTTCAATGCAAATTCTTGTAGGAAGTTCGCGATAAAATCTTGAATGAGAGCAAAAGCCCGAAGAGGAGTTTGTTTTTGAAGTACGTACTTCGGCGGAGGTGACGGAGCTGTGAGAAGAGGTCCGCGCGAAGACACTCCGCATAAATGATTTTATTGCCCATTTGTATTTTGGGCTTTCTTTCAGTACGCGGCTGCGTGCTGGAATACTCTGGGAGTGGGCTCTGTGAGGGTTGGCGAAAGCATGTGAACGACGGGTGGCCGCGCGGGTAGAAGGCAATTAAGGGCTGCGCTCTGGTAGCGAATGTGATGGCGAGATTGAAGAGCAAAATCTAAACAAATTAAGACTATAGTCAAAACAAAGGTTAATAAAAATCGTGTATCATCACGTCCATCTGCAATTGTGTTGTGTCCGGAGATCGTTAATCGCTTCCTCCGTCATCGTTACATGGCTATCAACTATATTTTCAATCACTCATTAGATTAATAATAATAATAATAATAATAATAATAATAATAATAATAATAATAATAATAATGCCTTTATTGATATGGCGAGGCTCGAGCCATCAGGCCTGCTCTTCCGCCTATCCACATGTCAGATGCATACAAAGACCAAACATGTAATATTATATACAAATGTAAAAAATATATTTAAGTTGTAAGTAGTTAGTAGAAACCAAGTATAATTTAAATGCAGCTTTTAAAAAGATAAATGAAATATTAAAATAAACACAGAAATGTGGCAAATTTTGCTTGATGAATTATAAATTCATAGACGGAAGTTAAAAACAAGTTGAGTTGAATAGCATTGCTCCAAACGTTTGCGCGCTACGCGGCAGCCTGGTATTCACCCCGAGCGACTGTAATCTTTTAATACAGAAACACACCACCTCACTCGCCGCTCGACCCTGGAGGAAAACCCGCTAGTCGGGGAAAACACCAGGCAGGCTGCGTCCTAATACAATACTAACTAAGCTAAAATGAAGTGACAGGTTTTTGGGATGTTTTCCTCAGCTGCTGACCTTTCTGCATGGGATCGTCGTCTTGCTCTAATCCATCTCTGCTCCTATGGATGAAAATACATTTCCGGCAGTATCAAACAAATCGCAAAAAAATACATTTTCAACAAGTACATTACGGTTATTTCTAAACATATTAGTCACTTTTTAACATTCCTAAAAGGAGGTAAAACTGGCATTGGATTTGACACCCGAATATCTACAGTGATGTAAATTGTATAATGAAAAATTCTATTTTGTAAGAAAGTCATTCAGATGTTTCTTAAAAGATGTTAATGAGGAGCAGTTTTTAATGTTGAAAGGCAATTTATTCCACTCTCTGGCTACCGTAATTGCGAATGATTTATTGTAGTAGTTTGTTTTACTTTTTGGAATACAGAGTAACTGAGATTTCTGAAATCTAGAGGATTTACGAAATAATTTGTTAAATATGACGGGGAATCCATTTTTAGCATCTTAAATAAAAGACAAAGACTGTGATACAAACGCCTATCCTTTAGTGTTAGTATTTTGTTCACTTAATAAACTCTGGAGATATCTTATTTTTTTACATTATAAATGAAACGAATACAGGCATTTTGAGTTCTTTGTAGAGTTTGACCGAGTGAATCTTTTAAATTGTTGTACACAATATCACCGTAGTCGAAATGAGGACACAACAGAGTTTTTACTAACATTTCCTTCGTATTTGTAGGGAGACATTTGTCGATACATCTAAGGGATTGCAAAGATGCATAAACCTTGCGACAGACATTTCGGATCTGGTATTCCCAGCTTCGATGATCATCAAAAATTAAGCCCAAGTTTTTCACTTGTGAATGACGAGGAACTACAACATTGCCTATAAGCACATCAGGAATAGATAAACATTCAAGTTTCTTATGCATTTGGGAAGAGTCAATTATGATGGTTTGTGATTTTGTAGGATTTAAATTGAATCCGTTTTTCATTGACCATTTTACTACAGATGAGAGCTCATTATTTAATTTATTTATTAGCATTGCTACCTGTAGCATTGTATATACACTATACACAATCTCCGGTTTCCCGGAGACGTAAATTTGCAGATCATCTACGTACATTTGATTAATACATTCTCTAAGTTCGCGTGATAAGTCATTCATATAAATTAAGGAGAACAGCGGCCATAACACGGATCCCTGAGGTACTCCGCGGTGGAGAAGTTTTGGATCGGAATGATCGTCAACTACTATAATTTGTTGCCTATTGTAGAGATAGTTTGCAATCCAAGACATAGTGGAATCAGAGAAATTTAGAATTTTTCATTTAGCAATTAGTATATCGTAATCTACAGAGTCGAAAGCTTTACAAAAATCTAAAAGTGTTAATACAGTTACGAAGCCATCATCTAGCGATTTCCTTATATCTTCAGTTACTTTCAGTAAAGCTGTTTGGGTGCTTCTACCTCCTCTAAAGCCGGATTGAAAGTTATAGAGCAGATCTGAATCAGTTAAGTGTTTTAAAATCTGTTTTGACACTGTCGGTAATATACTAATTGGACGATAACTGCAAGACACCGGAGTCAGTTCAGATTTTGGCAAGGGTCAAACATGTGCAAGCTTCCACGCTTGAGGAAAGGTTCCCGTTGTTTGTGAGAAATTAATTAAATGCGTAAGTGCCGGAAGGGCAAATGGTAAGACAAGTTTCAATTTTTTGGCTGTGATTCGATCGGAGCCATTAACATTTGATTTTCGTGAGCGAACAATCATACTAACTTTGTGCACGGAAAAAAAGAACAGTTGCAGTACACCTGAACCATTATACTGTATCAAGGAAACGCATGATAATATAGGCCCAACCAGGTTCACTGTTGCTATTTCGTGACGAAGATAGTTGGAACGAATAGTTGCATCGTAAAGAGTCCCTTGTTGCACTCTGAATTCACCTTGTCAGAGTGCACGGGTAGAAGCTGCCGAGCCCAAGCAACCTTGTTGGAAGAGTTGGCTATCTGCTCGGCATAAGCGAGCAACACAGGTTGGAGGATCCAGCCTACCGTCATGATGCATCCGGACGAAAGTGATAGGAGCCGGTCTTCCGTGTCGGCTTGCACAGCTATATTGGTTGAAGGGCCAGCCGTACGTGTTGCCTTATTTAAGCATTTCTTATTGGTGTTACAATTACTGATCGTTGACGGGTATAGGATGGGTTATACGTAGTACTTGCTATTAATAGAATATTCATTATTTCTGATCCAACAACAGATCTGTATATTTGCCTACACAACCAGACACCGTAAAAACGGAAATAATTGCATAAAAAGTATGCATTTAGTAATAATTAAATTTCACAATAAGCCTCAAAAGCCTGTTATATATATATATATATATATATATATATATATATATAATATAATATATATAATATATTATATTATATTATATTATATATATAATATATATAATATATATAATATATTGTAATATTCCATGATTCCCCCAAGAATAAGGCACAAGTCAAAGAATAAATAGAAAATGCATAACATTAACATGAACTGTAAAAACAGATGAAGGCGATGTCGCGTAGCGATAGTTTTTGAGAAGTAAACGGAAAACGCGACAAATTCACAATTGGGACAAGATAGGGCAGTAGCGTTCGTGTAGCGAAGTCGTTTGCAAGTTATTTGAAGGAAATCGCATCACGCGTTCGAAAGATATGAACATTTTTGTATAGTATAAATTCCAGCTTGTAAACAGACATGATAGCCATTGTTGTGCTTTAAGGTTCAGTAAATCAAAAGGTGTTTGTGGCGAAAATTAAGAGAACGCGTGAAGCAATACAAACAAAACTTTAAGAACCAATAGAATAAATCATTTAGAAAATTATGGTAACAGTCGCAACGTTGGGAAACTTCGAGGGGCTACGCCAGAACAGAAAATGTGAATTAAATTAAATGATGTAATATTTTGTAGGAGAAGCGACAGCGATCGTGTGATGTTAAAAGAAAAAAAGAGCTGACGATCCGGACACAACAATGACGAGGGGAGCGCGGTCGAAGTAGCTTGAATACGGACGCATGTTGAAACGCTCCGCAAAAATTTTTATTTTTAATAGAAAATTGCGTTCAGTTTGTGAATAGAGTGAAATATATCGTGTTTAGTAACTGTCGAGTTAATGGAAAGATAAAACGTGGAAGAGATATTTATATATTTCACGAAAACAGTGTTCGCGGAACACTGTCGCCATATTGTCGGTCGCAGTTAACAAAAACTAGTATAATAATTAGTGAGTAGTTTTAATCAGGGATATTCTTCATTTAAAGTAAATTTGTCGTTAACAAACGTGTGTGGAAATGGATGGATGCTGTGGGGAGATGAATTAATGGATGCTGCGTGTATACTACGGAGGTGACATGGAACAATGGCGTTACGCGGATGGCCGATTTCTACGAAAGGAAAGTGCAATAACTTTGCGTAATTTAATAGTTCAGATAAATGGGAAGAAAGAACAGACTAGGTTTTAATGTACAAGACCAAGTTTTTGTGGAAATAACAATAGGCTATATTCAGACAGAATAGGGGATGCGCATTCAAGTGTGAATGATTTGTTTTGTTTTTTGTCGATTGTGTAAATAGTAAGTGTGAATGTGATTTTATGTATTTCAGGTATTGTGTTTTGTTGTTTATTGTGTTGCATTTGTGTATGTTTTTGTTGTTATGTCTCCAGCGGAGTGTGGAGAGAGTGAAAACCAGAAAAGAATAAATAATGCCGGACGTACTTGGTTCGACAGTAAGCCATATGATATGATTTCGTGATTTTGTATTAAACAGTGACCTACGCCCAAGTGTCCAAGTATCTCGTTAGGCTCCTGTACAGGCCAACCACAGCCTCACGCCCAGTAGTTTTATAACATTGAAGGAGTAGCTAAGTAACGGGCACAGTTTTTAGATAAAGGAGGCAAAAGCTAGCAGGGCATAAATTCGTATAGATTTTATATAGAGTAGAGAGATTCAAGGTATAGTCGTTTTATTACATATTGTCGCCGCAACGTGGTGCGGTTACATACAGATTTGGGATAAGTAGGCAAGACGTTCCATTACATAATTGGCGCCGCAACGTGGGTCGTGAGTAGGACGAATACTAGGACACTACAATAGTACGCAAGTGGGCTAGGTGAAAAAGGTCAAAAGTAATTGTAAGTAAAACATAGTACAATTCAAAATGGAGACGCGTAGTGGCAAAATGTTAAGTACACGGGATGCGTTGGATTCAGAAACAATTTCCGCTCGCGATGAGGATGAAGAGGGCCAACATCTAGAGGAATTAGAATTAGAAGGGGAGGGGAATATTGCGACAGATACGCAAGGTGCAAATATGAGTCAGGAAGCTGCAGGTGAAATTGTTCCGGAGGTGCAAGGTGCATCGGAACCCACTCTGTCGATGTTATTACGGTTAATGCAGGAAATGAGAAGTGATAGTGCGAGGTTGGAAAACAACTTGCAAAAACAGATAGAGAATAAATTTGAGGAAGTTGTAGAGCAGAATAGAAGTATCAATGCCGCGCTAAACACATTGCAGAATGAGGTGCAAGTCGCAGTGTCGAAAATTCAAGACGAAGTGAGCGCATTTAAACTAGAGACAATTGCCCGGTTCACTAGGTTAGAACAAAACGCGAAAACGGTGCAAGAGACGTCAGAAACTCGTTTCGCAGTTCAAGAGGTGTTCAACCAGCAGCTCAGTACAGGTGTAGGCGAAATTCAATCGACCGTGGGCACTTTACAACAATCGGTACGGCTGCAAGAAACGCGATTGTCAGAAATCGACAGGAATGTGCAAGACTTCAGGGAAGTAGCGCGACAGCAAGACGTGCGTATAGGTCGTGTTGAGGAATCGATCAGTAAAATCGATAGGAATATTAAAACGGCTGTTCAGGGAGAATTCGATAGTCGGAAATTGGCAGAGGTAGGATCGACAAAGGAAGTCGATAAAGAAATTATGAACAAAATTGCCGACCTCGAACAGCAGGTGTATGCAGCGCGACGATTGAATGGCAATGGTTACGCGATAGGGCATGCAACGTTGCCGAATTATCTACGTTTTCACGGGGAGAGCAGAGAACAACCATATTCGTTCTTGACGGCACTCGAGAACTACTTTAAAGTAAATAACATTCCGAAAGGAATGAAATTGAGGTTTGTCGAGGAAGCCCTTAGCTCAAAGGCGCAGCATTGGTGGCAGGCATTAACACCAACACCGCAAATTTATGGGGAATGGCGCGAGAAATTTTTAGAAAGGTATTGGAACCAACACCACCGATTCGAGTTAAAATACCGGTTGATGTCGGAACGATATCGAAAGGGAGACGCCGAAACCATGAGCGACTGTGTCACTCGTAAAGTCAGCGCGTTTAAAGTATGTAGCGAAGATTTCAACCCAGCCGAAGTTATTCGAATTCTGATTCGACAAATGCCGAGTGGAATACGAAACTTACTATGGAATAATATGCCGGAAACCATAGAGGCATTGATAGAGAGAGTAAGTCGGTTCGAGCAGGCGAACGACGACAATGAACGGGACGGGCGTGACGGGAAGGCCCCGAATCCCGGGAACGGAAATGGCAACAACCGATACAACGGAGGGCGATATCGGCAAGATAATGTGTGCGCAGTAGAGGTGCGCGAAGAGAAGCCTCGAGGGAGGGAAGAGAAGGCGCAAGACGGGCAGGCGCAGCGAAAACCAAAGCCGAAGGACGGCGAACGAGCAGGCGCGGAACGAATGGAACAAGAGGTCCGGGATCATAACCAAGCGAAGGCGGAAGGAGCGCAAGGCCGATGGGAGTCAGTACCTAGGAAGGGAAACTAAACACGTTTGGGGCGAAAAGGTGGGTCGAACCAAACGAGACGAAAAGAAATATCGTAACAATTGAGGCTATAGCGAGTATTGTCGTTGAAGGTGACGAATTGCTGAGAGAAGAAACAACGGAAGGCGCAGGGCCGAGCAAATGCGTGATTTTGCAAGGCAGGTGCTACGGGAGAGAAGTTCGGGCGCTAGTAGAAACGGGCAGCAGTATTAGTGCAGTGTCGGAGGAATTTTGTAAGAAGGTGCAAAAGGAAGGGCACATGTTGATTGAATTACCGACGCGGAAGCTTCGCGTGATCATGGCGAATAGGAAGGCAGCCAACACTACAGGAAAACAAATCTGGTTGGAGATAGATTTGGGAGAAGTAACGATCGAGGTAGCAGCAATCGTTGTCCGGGGGCTGATCCGTGACGTCATCGTGGGGATGGACGCACTGGATGCTTGTCAAGCCGTCGTGGACGTAGGAGCAAGGAAGATAATGCTCAAGTCACGAGGTTCTATTGAAAGTAGGTCAGTGGTCGCTGAACTTGATGAGGCGGAGGCGGAAGGAGACGAACTGCAAGCTAGTATGGAAGAAATTCTCCAAAATGTGGAAAGGGCTGCGGAAGAGGTCATCGATCAGGAAGGCTGTCCGGTAAGAGTTCGTCAACTGTTAAGAGAATTTATTAGTGTTTTTGGGGAGTCGTCAGAGCCGGTGAAGGGCTATAAGTTCAAGCTGCAGTTGAAAGATACGACGCCGTTCTCTACGAAACAATATCCCGTACCACAAGTGTATCATGAGCAGGTGCGCCAACTTATTAAGGAAATGGAGCAGAAGGGCGTTATCAGAAAAGCAATAACCCCGTATATAAGTCCGTTGGTCGTAGTGGTGAAGAAAAATGGAAGCATTCGTCTGTGTCTAGACGCGAGAAGACTCAACATGGTCACGATTCCACGGTATGAAACGCCACCAACTGTAAATGAAATGGTGATGAAGTTAGGAGGAGCCAAAATCTTCAGCGCGTTATATTTTTCATCCGCGTACTGGCAGATCGAGGTAGAAGCAGGAAGCCAACAATACATCAGCTTCAAATTTGAAGGGACGGTGTATTCATTTACGAGACTGCCGTTCGGATTGAAAAATTCTGGAGCAGCGCTAATCCGATATTTGAACGATGTAATCCCGGTTGAGTTGAAGAGCACTATGGTGATGTACGTTGACGATATTATTTTGTTTTCGAAGGATTTGGAATCGCACCTGAGAAATTTGAGGAAATTATTAGAGATTTTCGAGTTCAACTTGAAATTGAATTTAGAGAAATGCGAGTTTTGTCGTCAGCAAGTGCAATTCATGGGGCACGAAATATCAAGTGCGGGGATGAAGATGCAGGAAAATAAAAGGGAGATAATTCGGAAATTACCACCACCCAAAAATGTGCGAGGATTGCGGCGAATGTTTGGAATATGTAACTATTACGCGCGATTCGTAAAGAATTACTCGCAAAAGGTAGTACCACTGTTGCACTTGTTAAGGAAAGGAAGCAAATGGCAGTGGACGCAACAATGCCAGGAAGCATTCGAGGAGTTGCTGAGCGCTTTCGAACGCACGTATATAGTACAATATCCGGATTTTCGACGTAGAATGTACGTACAGACGGACAGCAGTGGATTCGCTCTAGGGGCTGTGCTGTTCCAACTGGGCGAATGTGGCGAACAACAGATAGTGGCTTTAGACAGTCGCGCACTAAAAGGAAGCGAAATGAATTACGGCGCGACAGAGTTGGAAGCTCTTGCTATTGTGTGGGCGACCCAGAAGTTCAGAACATTGCTAGTAGGGCGCCCATTTACCATAATTACGGACCATAAGGCACTAATATTTTTGATGAGAAGCCACACGCATAATGACAAACTGTTACGGTGGACTTTGTGGCTGCAACAGTTTCAATTCGAGATCGAGTATTGCGAAGGCCGAAAGAACCTGTTGCCAGATTACTTGTCAAGAATCAAGGTGAAAGAGAAAGGAGCCCTGGATAGTGTGATGGCAGTCATTCGGGTGAGAGAAATTAGCCCGCGATGGACGACAAGAGCAATTATCAATATGCAACAGCGAAACGTGTTCGTGCAGGAAATATGCAAGTTGATTGATGGCCAGCCGTACGATAGAAGGCGAATCCGCAAGGAGAAAGACAAGGACGCAAGTAATTGGAAGATTTATGAAGGAATCTTGTTGAGAAAAATTGGTGGGCCCGAAGAGAAGTTCCGAATATGGATACCTGAAGAAAGTCGCAAGGA
>BLKR01004546.1:0-104849 GCA_011170035.1 Teleogryllus occipitalis | reverse complement strand
AGAGAAAAAAGAGAAAGAGAAGAGAGAGAGAGAGAGAGAGAGAGAGAGAGAGAGAGAGAGAGAGAGAGAGAGAGAGAGAGAGAGAGAGAGAGTGTTTGGCAGTACGACACCAAATGCACTCTAGCTGACAGTACCGAAGAAAGATCTCCCGAGGTACGTAATACACTAGCTAATTTTTCCTTTCTTATAATTGAATTATTTCCGCTATGTCTTGCGGTCCGCTGCACCACTGTGGCAAGAGTTGGCGCAGTCGAGGGCGCGGAGCGGGGGTGTGATGCGTGAAGGAGGGGAGTAGAGAGGTAGATGAAGAAGGGAATGCCTCAGTGGGTGGCCAGAGTAGAGCGCAAGGCGGAGAGATAGAGACATGAATGACAGAGAAAGAAGGAGCCCAAACCCAGGCAGCACACTTTTTTTTTTTTTTCAAAGGACTTCGATGGTAAGAGGCGCTTTCTTGCGTGCTAGTGGGCAACTAAAAGACTCTTGAAACTTCAAGAGCGCTACCTAGTAGCGTCTTGAGGGACGTTGCAATTTCTTGAACTCGTGAGAAGTTTTCCTTGAAATGTTTATTAATGTAATCGGTTGACTGAAAAATAAACTGATTTGGTTTTTCAAATAATAGTCTTCAGTATCTTAAATTTTAAGTGATCTCACACATTTTTAGAAACATTATGGAAATTACATTTTTTTCTAAATTTAAAACCGTGACTGTTACCAAAAACAATATTGGGATTAATTCTAAAACAGTAAACCCTCGTTAGCACGAACTCGCTTAACACGAATTTTGGTGTAACTGGAAAAAGCTTGGGTTCTGGAAAGGGATTACAGTAATACGGACATTTATAAAAATTGGAGAATACTAATTTTTATAACACGAAATCCGAATATTTCATTCCCTTCGAAATTGCGTTAATGAGAGTTTATTGTAATACTATAAAATCTTCAATCAACATTCAACAAGTTTTGTCTCTGTTCGTAGTGAACTAAAATAATTTCTAATTATGTCATTGCATTACATTTTGTATCTGTTATATTTCTGAGCATATGCAGCACAAAAAGAGTCTGATGCTCTTTTGAACAGAATTATAAAATGTTGATTGCAAAAATTTGCTTTTAACTTTAAAGCATTGTTTCTCAGTAACTCAATGTCTTATTGATTGAATTACTAAAGCAATTATGAGTATATTAAATAGTTCCGAGAAAAGTAAACTGAATTGATGAAAACAAAGTAGAAATAATAATTTTGTATGTAGAAAATATCAGCAGAAGCTTTTCAGCATTCTATAAGAATGACGTATTAATCAGGTAAGTACAGAATAAACAATATTAAATTAATTAAACAGATTCGTTTTAAAAGTAGTATAATTGAAAAACAGTAGTTTTTTGATATTGAAAAATGGAAGCAATTAAAATTACAAAAGAAATTTGAGTTTTTTAATCTAACATATCAATGTCGTCTAAAAATATTTACATAACTTATATACAATACGTAAAAAATAAATCTACATTAGCATATGTTGCAAGAAATAGAAAATTCAACTCAGAAAATACACACTTTAAATTATTTTTTTAATTTATTTAATTCAAGATCAATTTAATTTCAGATAACCCATTTCAATGAGTAAATTATTGGTAAATTTAAAAACATTTAAAACATCAAAGCATATTTTACAATTCTCTGTTATCAAAACAAAATTTTCTAACATTGAATTGTACATAATTTTTAAAAAATATTATTTTCCCCAATTCAGTCATATATTGATTTAATTAATGCATTATTATCACATCAGCTCTCAATTATAACGAAGAAAGTAATAGTTTTCCATGTCTTTTGCAGATTTTAATGCTCAATATTACCATCATGACTAAGAGAGTATGCTGTAGTCGTTTAATGCGCGGACGCTCTCTCTTGGATCAGTGAGTTACTACAAAGGCTCGACTTCATCTTCTTGCTTCTGGTGCGCTACCTAGTAGAAAAATGGACAAATGCGAAGGAAATGCCGTTCAGTATTATTACGAGATGACAAAACAGTAACCGCAGAGGAGTTTTGGTGTGTAGTTTTGCTATCTACACTAACTATATTTTGTAATGTATAAAATTATTTTCAGCGTTTAAATTTCTTAAAATATGTTGTGAGTATAGAATATTGTGTTATAAAAAATTAACCGTAGTATAAGGACATCCAGAAAAAGTTATCAATGTACAAATAAAAAGATTTCCAATATAATTACTACATAATCAAAAATTAAGTAGTACCCAATTAGTGTTGATATAGACACATTAAAATCGTAGAAACTATAATGGATTACTGAGAAGACATACAAGCATTTTATCATTATAAGCGAACAAGTTAGTGCAGCGCCTGCACTAACAGCATATCATTTTTTCTTCGCTTACATAAATAAAATAACTAGAAGGAACAAGAGATATTTGCATTATTTCAATGTTCAAAGAGTCACATGATAATTGACAGTGTGTCGCTTAGTATTATTATAAAACGCGTTCAACATGTTCTTTAATAAGAACGTGATTTTTCATATTTCCGTATCATTTACGTAAATTTACTGTTGATTTAAGTCTTTAACACACTTAACATATATAATAAAGTGCCAAAAAGCTTACCACTTCTCCGTCTCATAATAAATTAGTACCAGAACTAGCATGTATTCGACGTCAGTGAATACGAAAATATCTTGTCTAAACTAAATTTAACAGAAGAAAAAATATTTTTGCAGTGTGTGATTATTTAAACAAATTTTACATCGTGAATAAACTGACACATGAATTTACATGATGTTAATTAATTACCTCATATAATTGTCAGCGTGTCAATTCGACTCATCATGATAGAGTTTATGATTTTATAAAATGTGCGTTATATTTTCTTAAATACACATGTATTATTTATTAGCAACCAGAAATAATTTAACTTATTTGATTACACAGAAATGTAGAGAACTTTTAGGCATTCTAAACGTGTACTTTTGTGACTTCTACCAAAAACTTGAATCCTTAACCTATTCAAAGATATATTGAATCTCAGTTAACCTTCAAATTGTAATAAAAGTTTTATTATTTATCACATCATATAGTGAATTGAAAACAACTCTTAGAAAGGTGCAGTGACAATGATGTAGTACATTTACTACTGAAAATATTATCAGAAACCTAAATATATATGCTACTCACAGTCGTTCGACGATTCTGTCATTGAATATTGATTTTCATTGAACGCATTTTTCCATCCGTCCGCAATGTGATTCACGAAAAATGTGCAAAACTAAAGTAACTTTTGGTCAACTGTCCTTGAAAAGTCCATAATAATCTGATTTGTAAACCTCATTAATCATTTGAATTCGCGAAAATAGTTAAGTTTCTGTGGCAGTAATGTATCTGAGATAATGCTAAGACACTAGTTACTACAATTTAATAGTTTGGAGGAACTACCCTACTTAATGTCCAAAAATCTTATTGCGCTGCAATTCGTCTACGTCATTGCCAACTGATAATTTTTTTATACGAGTACCTACAAAATATCGAAAAATTCCAATTGTTTCCAAAATCAAAAGAAAAGTCCTTCATCTTCAGTATCTAGTGGTTTACTACCAAACTTCATTTTAAATACCAACCATATTTTATCGGTGTTTCAGAATTTTATTTTGTGTATTTATACACTTAAGAGCGTCTAAGAATGTCAGAGTTATTCTGAAAAGGATATATACAAAACTAACAAGAACAGTAATAACAAACTAATGTATCCATTGGACAACTCTCGCATGTTAAATTTCACCCTCTTCCTTATCTTTCCTTTTCTATACTAAGAAGAGAAGATTAAACAAAACGTATTTATTTGTTTAAAAAATAGAAAGGTAACTTCCTCTGTACTTATAGTATTTAAAATAAACATAAAGAATAATGAAATAAATATTTGAAACAAATTTTGATTAAACGTTTATTCAGTACTATAAACATGCTCTTGGGACAATACACATTTCCTTAAAAACAACATTTGAATCAATCAAACAATTATATTAGCATTTCGCTTGCCTTGTTAGTCACAAAAATATAACAAAAGATTTTTACTCTCGAGAAAGCTATGTTAAGTTGTTCATACAAAAATATATGATCGAGCAAGCACAACTCTATTCTTTGGAATATTATTTAACTTTATTACTGAACTGAGAAGTACACCATGCAATTTAATCGCCTTGAATGTCAAGTAATTAGTTTAATTTCACATACAGGTGCAGCTTCAGCACGTCTCTGAACAGGTGGGGTCGTATTGTGTTGCGCTGGAGCAGCAAATTGTAATAGAATGTCCAAGAACATCTTTTCCTGTAGATTACGAAGTGAGGAACATTTCATTGAGGCTATGGCCTCAAAACTACAAGTTTTACGGCCCTAATACGCTTCGTTTAGGAGGAATTTAACTATAAAAATTTGGAGAATGCCATTGAGTGTTGCGGGTTGCATCTAACATGAATATTTAGGCTCATTTTTTCTCTCCAAAAAAACCTTCAAATTTTTTAAGTCACATTTTTAAGTCAATAAGTCAAAAATAAGTCTAATTCGTCTCATCTGCGAGAAATTATCTTTCTTTAGAGATCTCATTTATAAAGATTGGTTGTCTGCAAGAGTTACAAAAGGTTTCTATACAATTGAAATATAGAAGATTTAGCGTACCCGTGCGAGAATTCTCGCATGTACCCCCCTCTTCCCTATTTTTCCATTTCTATATTAAGCCTGTAATATATCTTTTTCTTCAAGACCCTCTTATCCTCCGTCAGTTGTTCTAGTATGTATCTCCTTGAGATTGATAACAATACAATATACCCTTGTCAATACTAATTATTCTTATTTAACAGTATTACCGAGCAGAGAGGTACATCCGTGTTATTCAATCTCGTATTCTATCAACCAATTAGTTTAATTTCACATTCAGTTACAAATTTCGAATGTTTCTGACCAGGTGGGATAATATCCAGAAGTGCCGAACCAGCAAAAATATAATAGAATGTTCAGAACGATCATGTCCTGCAGATTACGGTGTGATGAACGTTTCTTTGAGGCCTCACAATTTTAGTTTTCAAGGTCCTAGAATGCTTTTTTAGGAGTTATTTAACGATTTAGATTAAAAAAGATATTGAATGTTGCGGGTTGCATTTGACATGAATATTTATATGCGTTTTTTACACTAATTCTTCATTTTTTATGCCAAAGGGCAATTCGTCACGTCTCCGTGAAATTTTCTTTTTTTAGAGACCTCATTTATGAAAATTGGTTGCGTGTGACAGCCGCAAAAGGTGTGTATACTACTGAAATAATATAGGAGACGATAAAATAAATTCGTGACTTCAGTACGGGTACATTATCTTATGGGAGAGAAAATGCTGAGGACATTTGTGTCTGACAATATATTATATGAATACAGCAATCCATGTCATGCTTGTGATGATACGCTTTCCGTGTTTCTCTGATTGCTTAATTGAAATGTTGGGTGCATATATTTCCATGAATTGGAGAATAAATAATTTAATTAAAAAGTTTCTTGAAAATTGTCTTCTATAATGTGAATTTTGTTGTGAGTATAGTGTCTATTGTTTTGCAGATATTGTATCTTTCCGCATTGTATATTTGTGCATTAATGAATTTGCGCACAACTACGTGAAATGCTTCCGAGTATTTGCGTTAGAATATAAAAAAATAATTCTGTTATAATCTTTGCAAACACCAATATGAAAAATAAGGTGTAGAGAAATAACAGTACTTAACTCCTACTAGCTAGTCTTTGTATTATGCTTCTGGAACAAAGTCAACTCCGGTTAACGTGCACCTTAAGAGATTAACGTCTTAGTGTCACTATATCTGTGGTTTATTTTTATTGATTGATTGATTTTTTCGTGTTTCCGGGCGCGTCAACTGCTTTGGTCATTAGTCCCGTTAGTGTAGTGCATGTTTTTCCTCGGGTGATGGCGGTGATCTTCCCCCGCCGGATGGCGAGATCCGGCGCCGACCTACCGTCGGCTAGTGGGGTTTCCCTCTAATTAGGACTCTCCCACCAGCGGAACACCGCCCCAGCCGGGATAAGCTCTAAGTTCCCGACCGATCTCCCGGAATATGTGGTAGTGCAGGGCATGTTAGTGTGTGTGTGTGTGTGTGTGTGTGTGTGTGTGTGTGTGTGTGTAAGGGGAGAGAATAGGACAAGGAAGAGGAAGGACAGATCGCGCGCGGTCCGTGGCCCGTTTTTAGGATACTGCTCCGGCATTCGCCTGGTGTTGATCAGAAAAACCACGGAAAACTGCTGATCAGAGCAGCCGGCCGCTAGGATTCTCCTCCAGACAGCGACTAAATTATTGTCATTAATAATGATATAATAAACTAGTATTTCCACAATGATTGACTTTGTAATTTAACAGCTTCAGTCAAATAGCAAAATACAATGATCTCAAGAATTAATCATATTTCTATAGCCCTAAAATGATTATTTCTATTATTGTTTGTTGTGCACGGTTTAATTAATAAATTTTTCGCATGCTTCTTCAGATACTGTGCTTTCTTTGCACTTGATTCTACTGTTCCACACACATATTATTTTAGTACAATACTGATACCTTTGAATAATACTTGTACTGATGGAATATTTATTTATTTGTATACTCTCTGCCATCTCACTAGTATTCTTCTGGTCTGGAAAACATTTTCACGGAATTTACAATCTCTGAGCCAGATGGAATTTCATTAACTTTCATCCTGCAGACAGTTTCGATTAGGGTGAACAGTTCGTTGTACAGGTTCGACAGAATTACCGTAGATGACTTAAGAATATTTCTTTAGAAGGGCTTTCACTATTTCCAAGTTTAGTGCATTCCTTTGATTTGCCGTCAATATTAAAAAATACCCCCTTAACTTTCCGTCTTAAACTCTTAACGTTATTGGAACTGGAGGTCGCGTGGCGAAATAATGTTTCTAAATTTGTATTTTTTACTTTCACATTTGCTGATGTCGTGTTCATTATAAACGAACAGTCTAGTCTTTATTTGCAATGTGTGCAAATCGGGACCTGTGACTGTGGTTCACTAATAGAAAGTTCACACTGCATCGGATATTACTCTATTTTGTAAAACGACTGTATTTTGATTGTGTTACAAAATTATTTTTATTTGTAATAGAGATAATATACCAAAATGGTATTGACCTCACTTTTTATTCTCCAAAACTGTATATTCATGTTCATAAGTGACAGAAAAACCTGTTGACCTCCACTATTTAATTGTACTTATTTTACATGTCTGAGTTCACGTTTCTTGTATTTGTAAAAAAGATGTGCCAGGAAATTTGAGATTTTTTTTCTTTATTCACGTTTATACGATCACGTTATTTATAGTTTTATATTTCTATTAAATTACGTCTTTCAGCTTTTTGTACCTTTCTTGGATCATACGTCCGGTTGTCAGTGGCATTACGGAAACATACATTGGCCATTTTGTCTAGCAAGTTTCTTATTCTGCATAATAATTTATTCCAAATATGCTTCACATATCACAATTTTCTTATTCATTCACACTCCCGGCCTTTGTGGCATTCTCGCCCATTTCCTACTCGTTTTTCTCTTTTCTATAAATGAAAACCCATGTGCCCCTGGAGACAGGCAACCCTCACGACACGGAGAGAGTTGGTCTGCATATGAATAGCCGGGGTGAACGACACCTGCAGTGTTCGCGGAGCCGCCACCAGATACCGCCACGAGCTTGAGGATCGTGGTGAGCCTTCTGCCGTCAGATGGCGCGGAGCGCGCCGAAGAGGAACAGGGTCAGGCGGCGCCGAACAGGCGAAACCGCAAACAACCTGTGCGGTGGCAGCGGAGCGCGCGGCCGCTGGCAATAAACCACGTGCCCAGGCAGGACCTTTCCAAACAGAGCCTGTTTCAAACAGTCACGACAGGCTGATCGAAGGAGGTCTCCTTCCCGATTAATGGGAGCATATTGCAGATGAATGTCCTACTGAGAAACCACATACGGGATAAAACAGTTCATTTCCAGGGGAGGGGGGATTTCCTTGCGGTCTGGAACAATTGGCAGGCTCTCTAGATTAAAAATAGCTGAACATTTAATACAAAATTACATGTTCAGCTGAACAATAATCATAGAATACAAAATTAAAAATAATTTGTGAAAGAAAGATGCCTTTAATCGGAAAATACGTCGATTCGACAGAAGGCGCAGGTAGCTAATACATTAATATTTTTATTACGTCAAATGTGTTTGTCTTCCCTTAGGCGAAAAATTATATATAACGGCAACTACGGCACTAGAGTGGCAACATAAATAACAACTCAGAGTCGAAATCATAGTATTTTTTAAATAAATGCAATATGGAAGAAGATTAAAAAGAAAATCTGATTGAAGAGTTTACTAAAAGAATCTCTGGCTATCCGATTGGCGGAATAATTTTTTGAAAAAGTGCAATTTGTTGGAAACGAAAGTCCATCTAAAATAGATCTGATAATATTCAGCAGGTGAATAATAAGAAATTGATTAAATCATTGCATGTAAAAAATGCAAAAATAATACAATGCGGAATGGGTATCTGGGAATGAATTCCATTTTGACGAGAAACGAGATCATGAAATTCTCAATAACAGAAACGAAACCCGATGCCCAGTTACCGACAGTTCCCATCACGTCAAAGAGCAGGTAATCACCGTGGTCTACTTCCACTTTCCGGGATTCAAATCAATTCGTGCGTGCTCCTTGCTTACTTTCAGTCATTCCGTTCGCTGAATGCTGAACTTGTCCTTCACTTTGAGCAACGGTCATTGAATGCTGCCGCCGACGCGCTGCTGGCCACGAGCCAGAAGCGGCTATCAGGATCTCATTCGCAATGAAGGCGAGCCATTAATGCAAAACCCGCGTTCGTATGATATAAGGTGTGACTGGATGAATAGACTGTGACAATGAAAGGGAGACACCTTGCATATCGTTGACTTAGCACTCACTACGCCGGAAACTCGGATTTTTATCACTGCAGTGTCCCTGACCGGGAGGTTCTAAAATTATTCTCGACGATGGCATGATTTTCTGCTCTGATACAGAGTTCTTCGTTGTTTCTCAGTTCAATATCAGGCGAATACCGAAGAACCACCTTAACAAATGAGCCAAAACTGTGTGCGATCTTTACGTCTTCATCCTTGTCTACCATTACACACATATAGATATTTACATTTTCGGGCTCTACACACATGTCGCGAGATCAATCGGGAACGTAAAGCTTGTTCGGGTCGGGGAGATGCCCTGCTGACGGAGATACGTGAAGGGGAAAACTCCCGCCAGTCGACGCGTAGGACGGTGCCGAATCTCACTTTCTAGCAGGGGAGGAACACCACCGCCACCCGAAATATAATGCGCTACATTTGGCGCGATACAGTTATTGCGCTAAAGTTATTACGCTACAATCATTGTGCTACGGTTATTAAGCTACAGTTGACGCACTTAAGTTATTGCGCTTTAGTTCTTGCACTACAGTTATTACGCTACAGTTAACGCGCTACAGATAATGCACTACAGTTATTACGCTACAGTTGACGCGCTACAGATAATGCACTACAGTTATTACGCTACAGTTGACGCGCCCAGAAACAGAGAATAATCAATTAATCTATTAATTGAATTGAATTTACTAGTAGATAGAATATGTTTTTAAAATGGCAAAAACACACCTGAAATCTAAATAACTGGTAGATATATTCGGTTGAGCGAGGTGTCATTTGAAAGTCGAGAATTCATTTTTAAAAGATTTTGTTTTCATTTCACGAAGCAAGAGTGGTTATTTTTACAAGAAATACTGCGTGACGAATCAGGTTCAACAAAACATGAGTAGCGTAATAACCGAAGAATGAACTCATATGACTTCATTAAGAATTGTGAAGCCGGCAAATATAAGTGACAACTCGGAGAAATCTATTGTCATTGCAGTTTTATTCTTGAAGGAAATAAAAACAAATCATGAAGATTGGAGAAAAGAGAATCAAGGGCATCTTGTCTCTAGAATTATATATTAAACGCTGTGAAAATTCTTGGCACGGGAACTACTAGTCATCAAAAAGGCCGAAAGTCGAAATTTGATAAGCTTTTAGTCGATAAAAGAAACGCCAAGAACAGAAATGCTTCATGCTCAGCGATGTCGCTTGGCGGACATTCTCGACTACTTGCCGTGGTGTAGCCTTGTCAAAAGACAATGAATACATGTGTTTGTCAAATATTCATTAAAATAACCCGCGCGTCCACGGGCGACTATTGTCCTACATTCGCCTCAGCATTGAGACGCGGCTGAGAATGTTCCATATTGAGAGAAGGGCACACTAGACATCAAAAGTCGCACTAACCTACAGTCACTGTTTTGCCAAGACCAAGCAACAAAACCAAATTTTGATAAGCTCAACGCTAAAACTGCATGAGAAGTTAGCCGGTGTTATGAATAACAGAGAAACGCAAGTACGGCAGCCTGTGGATGGGGGCGTTGCGCAGCACAATTTTTTGAATGTGTTGAAATAACATGCTCTTGGGGAATAAGTGCACGTCTAATTCTTGTATCTCCTTCTTTAGGCGTCCAAAAAATTAAGGAGTTGTATGTCATACCGATGCGGCGTCTCCAACTGTCCGCTATATTGAATTCAACGTGTCATTGTTTTGATGCTCTCTTGGATTACCAATTTAAAGCTAATTTTTGTCCAATGATAGAAAATGTTCTTTTTATCGCAGAATAAATGGACGCCGTATGGATTAGTGAAAAATTTGACATCTTTGAATTAGTGAGGCGGCTACTTAAACCCAAAATGGTATGACATGGTCAAAACCGGCAATGAAAAAAATGTCTATCAATGGACAAAAAAAATAGCTTTGAACTCGTAACCCAAGAGGGCATCAAAACAATAACACGTTAAATTAACTATGGCGTGCAGTTGGAGATGTCACATCGGTATTGCATACAACTTCTTAACACATTGGACGTCTAATGGACAGTATGTAACAGGAATGAGCTTTGTCCTCATTTCCAAAGGGCATTCATTTTTGACACAATCAAAAAATTGCGTAGTGCAACGCCAAACATTTACAGTCCGGGATACTTGCGTTTCCCTGGTATACATAACAATGGTTCACTTCAAGAAAAATTTTAGCTTTGAGCATGTCATATGTGGATTTTCTTGCTGGCTTCCAGTCTATATACACAGACGGGGGGAGGAGGTACTGGTGTGACGCTTACAGTTTTGAAAGGGACCTCGTAGCCTTACACAATGAAACATTTTCTTTCAGTAAGTACGTTCAGTACCTAAAAATCTCCTTTTTTAACTTCCCAATGAGGGATGATGTTATATGGTATTTGGGGAAGAGGCTCTTCAAACCATCTGTCAACAGTGTAAATGTTTCAACATAAAGTTAATTATATGCATTAATTGTAGTCCCGATTTCTATAGGGGTGTGGCGAAACAAAATCATAGGCTGTACAAGTAAGGTAGATACGGTCAAGGGAATAAGTCAAGTTCGCCACTCTATCTTTAGACATGGATAATAAATTAAAACAGGTCCATCCCTGCGAAAACCGCTAGCTAGCAAACATGTGATCCATTCGACCATAAAATGCCAAATCATATATGTCTGTGCGCGCGTGTGAGTGTGCATGTGTGTGTGTGTAAAATGAAAAATATAATTTAATTATCCAAGTATTATCTTTCACATATTTTTTAGTAAAATATGTAGTACATACCCATTTGAAAGGAAAAAGGGGTCCATAATTGTAATTGCCCCCTCCGTTCTTGTTTTAGGTGGCGCAAACCTTTGGTCAATGTACTTCCAAATGCCTACCTGACGACCGATGGCGACCTTACCAAACTGGCTCCTTCAGTCCTTAGCCCTTCAAATAACCAAAAGCACTTAAAATGTTTGGACGGCCCATTTTCGATGATACCCTAGGTTCTAACAAAATTCAGAGTGCCTAACGCCGCAAGCATTGTATGTGAGCAACTGGCTACGCGCCAGAATCCGCTATCAGGACCTCATTCGCCATGAAGATAAGCCATTAATGCAAAACCCGCGTTCGTATGATATAAGGTGTGAATGGCTGAATAGACTGCGACAGTGAAGGAAAGACAGCTACAGACTAGCTGAGTGCATAGCGACATGTTCGTTGTTTTTGTCAGGTCGCGAGATCTGCATGTTAAGCGTCTTGGTATCTGGCTCCTGAGCATCGTGATAAATGTCTTTCTTAGCGCAAGCGTCGGGCAGGTTTTCCCTCTCGCTAGATGAAGTAGATGCTGCCTTTAAGTGAAACTATTTTTAGAGAATAAAATCTTCGAACATGGCGCTTCGTAGTTCTTACGCGGGTGCACTTACAGGAATAAATTGCCCGAATACATGATTTAGATGGTAGGATTGAAAAAATTGAAGCTAGAAAACATTCGTCTGTGGTATGTACACAGCGCTACCTCAAAAAATTAACCTCATTTGCTTATTGATTTATTAATCCACTCCCAGATATCTTTTACACTTTGCATAACAAGTAGTAAGAGGAACGTTCTCACATTTTTCTGATATTGAAACAAATTGAAAACTAAACAGGAACAGTTAAATTAAGCTTTTATATATAAAATGTTTTTCATGGAAATTTGAATTTTATGAGGAAGTTGGTGCTGTCTATCAAAGCATTTTTAGAATAATTAACATAGAAGATTATTAAACAGATCTTACAAATTAGGCTGAAAAAATTGAAATAAGTAAAAAGACCTAACCGTAATTTTTAGGCTTTCATTAGGTTTTAAAACATACACGTGTAATTTGATGTTGATACAGCAATTCAGTGTTAAGATCTTTAACTTTCACGCCAGGTGTAGCAATTCGACAAAACAACTTATAACAGAAAGTATTCAGTTTTCAGCGTAATTTATTCAATGACGGAAAGAAGATGCTTCGGAGTCCCAGGAAGTTATGCTAACAAATGGAAACTGATTTCAGATCAGCGTTCTCGGTCTCGAACGCGGCAGAAGATTAATTGGCCGCGTTTACTTTCTCCGAGTTTCTCGCGCACCCGCTCGTCGAAGTCTCCGGCCCAGGCGCATCGGACAGCGCAGCTCTCACCCCGACGCCCCTCGCGGAGGATTCGTTCTGGACCTACGCTTGTTTTCTCTTACGCGATGATACTTTGAACGGGGAGACGAGTGATCGTCCAGACTTCCTTGTCATCGTTGTATCATACTCATCCTTTACAACTTTTTTTCTAGAGCTTTTATCCAGCCAACTGCCGGTTGCCCTTTACTTCCCGATGGGACGCATATTCGACTATACACTAGACCAACTCACTTGCGGGCTCCTCTGATCTGGGGTCAGCAGAACGCGAGGCCCTCCGCGACAACACATACATACAAAGTCAAGGGACAAACAGCCATGCCCAAGGCGGGACTCGAACCCGCGCCCCTTCGGACCGAAGCGCTGAGTCGGTACTCGCACTTAGCCACCTCGGCCATCCAGGTCGGCCTTTACAACTTGCATCAATTAAATTGTCGATGTATCATTTCATTTTTTAGATAATCAAATTAAAAATATCAAAACTTAATAGAAAAAACAGTCTTTATTCATTGAGTTTGTTGAAGGTTCATATGTATGTTACAACTAACTCAATGAATAAAGACTGATTTTTGCATCATGTCTTGATTGTTTTTAATTTGATTGTCAAAAAATGAAAGGATAACTCAAAAATTGAATCGTATAATATAAGGACAATCATTCAAGAGAACTATTAACTTCTATATTGTATCATCATTTTTCTTAACTTGCACAATAGGTATACTAATTTACAGTAACTAAACCCAATAACAGATTGAATATAATAAATATAAAGGAAAAATTCTACTGGTCAATATAGAATAATATGATCCATTGGTATTATTTTTCCGTGATGAATAGGAATAAAGCTAAGACATATCAAAACGGATTCGAATAATGTTTTAATCACATATTGACTTTTATCTTCCGAATGATCAGGTGTGAGAAAATACGCACACATTAGTTTGAATTATTTGCTCAATGATACTGTCTTTAACATTTGCGCAAATCAATTAGATAAGGCCATTGTCAAATATCTGTCAAACAATTTCGTGTTAATGATACTCATGACACAAAATAAATATTGTTGAAAGACCGATTTAGTAAAATTAATGGGTCGAGGTAACTTTTATAGTGTAAGATTAACATGTGGTCATTGTAACGATAATTCTTCCAAAAGATAAAAATAACATGGCCAGTGATTACGAAATGAAATGAATCACTCGCCTTGGTGACCGGGAATACGTTTCAGGATTTACATAATGGGGTCAATAGTCAAGTCAATACCGTTGTTCGCGTTGTGATGTAAGAGAGTTTGTCAGATTTTCTAACCGACAGTCACAGTCGGGGTGCTTCCTTACCATTATCATACAACTGATAGTCAGGATTGTCAATATCAATTTGTCTATACATTCATAGAAATTCATTAAGGCCTACCGGTGATTATTGAACATTCCATTTATTGTTACCAAGCGCTCTCCAGACAAGTAGATTTGTCTATACATTCATAGAAATTCATTAAGGCCTACCGGTGATTATTGAACATTCCATTTATTGTTACCAAGCGCTCTCCAGACAAGTAGATTTGTCTATACATTCATAGAAATTCATTTAGGCCTATCGGTGATTATTGAACAATTTATTTATTGTTACCAAGCGCTCCCCAGACAACTAGATCTCTCTGTATGAATGGGTCAGTGAGAGATAGTAGACACAAATTTGATATTTTGAACTGTAATTTACCACGATTCTCCCTGAGCAAATAAACATCAGTATTTTAGGTTTCTGTTTTCTCTCAGTATGTCAGGATAATATCGACTGATTTTATTGCCCCCCCCCATTAATTTGAGTGCCAAACCTCAAACCAGCTGGATCTCAAATCTACATGAGTTTGGCTATTGATTCTCTCTCCCTCCCTCCCTCCTTCGCCCTCCCCCCCTCTCTCTCTCACACCCACCCACCCACACACCCACCCACCCACCCACACACACACACACACACACACACACACACACACACACACACTGTGCGCGCTTCATGTTCAGAATAGTTACTTGAAAGAATGTCATGTAACATGTTCAAAACAACATAATGTGTGAAAATGAAATACAAAACATTATCCAAGCACTATCTCAAACCTACATGATTATGGCTTATGATTCTCTCTCCCTCAACTCTTAATGTATAAACATGAATGTACAAGTACGTGGGTTACTAGAAAGAATATCGTCCGGCATGTTCAAAACAACACACTGAACGATAAAGCAATGCAATGCAGGTCACTCACCTTGTAGGCTGAGAATACGTTTAAGCTTTATATAATGGGGTCAATAGACAAGACAGACCGTTGCTCGCTGGTGGTGCAAGAGCGATCGTCAGATGTTGCATCGCTCGCCGCGTGGAGTCACGGCCGCCGCCGAGCGGTCCTCGCGGGCGCCATATAGAGAGGCTGCGCGCCCGTGGTCAGAGCGAGTCCCGGCCTCGCGCCGGGAGTGCGAAGGCGGAGGTGAAGGCGCGGGCGGAGGTCACGGCCTCCCCTTCTCTTCCGGCCATCGCGCGCCCGGGTCACGGCACCTGCTTCCTTGGGGATCCGCTAAGGTGTGTAGAGATATCAGTTGATGCCTTTACCCCCCTCAGCCTGTAACTACGTTTAGGTCGGCGCCGAATACCACGGTCCAGCGTGTGAGGATCACCCCAACTCACAGCTATAACATGTACTACGCTCAAGGTAGCTGACGTTCCGGGAAACACGGAATATTCACACAATCATTGTTAAGTAACATGAACCACACTTTCGATTGATTGTTAATGATTCTGGGCACGTCAAGTAGTGTTAGTCTCGAAAAAGTGACCGGGAGAGGTGGCTCAGTGCATCAACTAATGTCACTGTAGTGATTATGATCGGGAGGTGATCAACACCAGGCGAATGCCGGAGAAGTACCCTTGCAAAGGGCCACGGACCGCGCGCGATCTTTCCTTCCTTTTCCTTGTCCTATCCTCACCACTTACACCTACACTTACACTTACACTCACATGCACTTCACTACCACACATGCTGGGAGACCGGTCGGGGACTTAGAACTTTTCCCGGCTGGGCGGTGCTCTGCTGGTGGGAGATACCTGGTTGGGGAAAACCCCGCTAGTCGACGGTAGTTCGGCGCCGGATCTCACCATTGAGGAATATCATAGCCACTTCCCGATGAAAAAACATGCACTACACTTACGAGACTAATGACCTCAGTAGTTGACGCACCCAGAACCAGTAACAATTAATCAATCGAAAGTGTGGTTCATGTTACGTATCAATGAGTGTGCGAATATTTCGTATTTCCTGGAGCGTCAGCTACCATGAGCGTAGTACATATTATAGCTGAGAGTTGGGGGTGATTCTCACACTTGGAACGTGATATCCGGCGCCGACCTACACATACTTACGAGCTGAGGTGGGTAAAGGCATCAACTGATATCACTAGAGTGCCTTTGACCGGAAGGTGTAAAGGTTCGTGATCCGACGGTGTTAGGATTTTCGACCCTAGCTACATAGTAGGCGGATATTTTTCCACCCTCAGAGAGTCGCCGTCACAAGTGGGTGAAGCTCTAAGCTCCCAATTGATCTCGTGTAAGTATGTGTGCGTAAGGGAGCAGGGGAGAACAACAGTGAGAAGGAAACATAGTGTGCGACGCGATCCCAGTGAGACAGTTCCTATCTCGCGCCCGAGAAACGAACCTGTGGGGAAGCAAGTCAAAGCTTCCTAAAAAGAACATCTTCATTTTTTCTTGTGGTGATACTTGAAATAATGGTGAGATTTCCTACCTTCTGTCTCTGGGTCCAGAGGTTCAAATCTAGGTCCACACACGTGGAAATTCTGATGGACAAAGAATTTGCGGCAGGTTTCATCAGAAGAGAAATATTCGCAAATATTATTTTTTCAATTTGGTACTTCATTTGTACTTTTCCAATGATCAAACGAAATCAAGTATCTGTAAGGACATTAAATGTTTTTGTGTGTTCATTCAAATCAGAGATCAATCTTATTTTTATTAAAATAAATTTATTAACTAGTTTATAAAATTTGCTTTTGAAGGAGTTGTATTTGGTGCTTAAATACCAAACGCACTGTAATAATACTTAGTAAATTTAATCAAATTATTGGAGGACACCGGTAGCTGGCCGGCGAAGTAGGACTACCGACCCAATAACGCCAAATGCACACATAATCAAATTATGTAATTTCTACTTCGCAAATACATTTTTTCCAGAAAGTTTTTAAAAACTCAATAATAATATGATTCATACAAATTACATAATTCCAGAGTACAATATACAACATAAATTTTTGATCCGTGAAATCATTAAACTCTTACTGAACATACCTTTTCATTAACACAACACGACACCGCTGTCGCTTTCGGAAGAGGGACAAGGGACTCCAAGCCTTAAAGCCTGCCTTAGAGGACGCGCATAAAAGGATATGGTGGATTGAATTAAGGCGATTTGCAATTACAAGTAGCGGCTCTGATTTATAGCCCGAGCGAGCGACCAACCCAGGCAAGAAACGACCTCGGCGCGTGGAGACAGATCGGCGACGAGCCCGGGACAGGCGGAAACAGGAAAGAGACGGGCCGAAGAGAAGAAAGAAAAATATAAGGAGAGGGAAAAAACGACTAAAAAAATGACAAATTTTTAGATCATGTAAAGCAAAATAGAATGTTATGTTAACTAAAGAATCTAATAAAAATGCAAAATTGATGATGGAAATTTTTTATGATAAAAACTGATGAAATGAGAAGACAAACATATAACACGATTTTTAAATTAAAAGACGAAAACTCTAAAAGTTTCGAAGACAGTGTTTTTACGTCGTGTTTACAATATGAATATTTTTGTCGGTTCAATTGCAGGGAATGTACCAGACCGATTGGTTATTTGATCTACTACACAAGTTGAGTAGTTGTAAAATTAAGGAGACCAAAAGAAACAAAAATTTCAATAAAAACAACCTTTCTTTCTTCTTTTCGTAGGGCAAAAGGAAAGGAATGATGCGAATGAAAACTCACGCAACGTATCAAATAAAAATAATAAATAAGAAAAGTCGTAAGATAAGTCGTGCAGCACTGCCCTTCGAGTGTCAGGAAGTGAAGGGATAAAGACTTATCAACAACAGACAATAAAAAATATTCCGAGGTCTGGAATGTTAAGTGGAAGAGAGCGGTGAGAGGCTGTTGTGGAGAAGGAAGCAACGAGAGGAAGAGGGTGAGATAAGTAAAACAACGCGAAAGACGATCACCCTGCCTGGATCACAGTCACTAACTCGCCTCACTGCAATTCGGATTGATGTGTTCGGGCACGTTAACTGCTGTAGTCAGTCCCGAGAATGTAGTGAATGTTTTATTCCGAGAGGTGGCGGTGTTCCTCCCCCGCTTAATGGTGAGATCCGGCGCCGATCTTCGTGACTGCTCGCGGTCTATTCCATCCTCTAGGTATCACCCCTAGAGGAACACATACCCTGCCGAGTAAAGTTATAAGCTGCTGACTGACCTCTCGAAATGTGTGATAGTGTAGTGCATGTAAGTTTGTTTATAAGGGAAGATAATATAACAAGGTCAAGGAAGAGGAAATTGAGATCACGCGTGGTCCGTGGCCCGTTCGTTAGGGTACTGCTCCGGTATTCGCTTAGCATTCATCGTGAAACCACCAAAGAGTACAGATTAAAGCAGATAGCATCAAGAATTCTCTTTCACACTACAATGGTTGAATTCGGCGGATCATGTAACTAGTCCTGCAAATTCACCATCTTTGGGACGCAAACCTTAGCCCTTCACAATCAACGACGCTGCAGAAGCAACTGTGACACCGCTGAACTACGAGAGAGGGTCTATTACGGAGAAGGCGGGAACAGGAGGAACGGGGCCATGAGAGGTCTAGGACAGTGCCGAAGAAGAGGGAGATGATAGCGGTGTGGGTCCCTTGAGGACAATCTTCGAGAGGTATTTGAATAATCCCAGCGCGGGCGCGGGCGCGGGCGCGCCGCCGCTCTCGGCCTCACTAAACTTCCACGAGACCCACTTTCCACGAGGCCTTATTCGGAGCGCCAAGGATCGAGCCGGCGTCGCCACGCGGTGGCTCAGGACATACCAAGTGATATAATACCTAACTTGAACGCCATGCGAAATGAATGTAGTTCAAGGTGTTGTTTTATATTTATAGATGAGAAAATAACATATTTTATTTTGTAAGGGTTTCTCTTATATTTGAATAGAATGGAATACTAACATAATTCTATTGCTGGCAAAATATAGAAATAACCATTGGAAGATTAGTTTAAGCTATTAAATATCGGTACCATTCAAGAAGGTGTTTTAATCATGTTAGAAATTTAAAATTGTTGAAATCATGGATATCATCGTTAGTTACTGAGAAATTTTAGCTTTATATGGGTGTACGTGCACTGCCTTTTAATTGACTACAGACACATTTTCTTACCATTTTCCGGCACATCATTCAAAATTCACGATTCTAAACGCATGAACATATTTGTTAAAGTATTAACACGTTTTTAAAATGTTTAAATCGTAAATCGTAAATAATAATAATAATAATAATAATAATAATAATAATAATAATAATAATAATAATAATAATAATAATAATAATAATAATAATAAAAACCTTTAGGGAAATCAACGGAAAACTACCCTGATGAAGTCCTCCCAAGGAAACCCAATTAGGTCACCTAACGTCCGTCTATGGAAGAACAGGACCAAGGAAGAAGAATTGTCCCATAAACCCCAGACCATTTCGATGGATAAATATAAATAGAAGATTTATTCTACTTACCCATCCACACGCATTTCCTCAAGATTTCTGCGTTAACACGTTTAGAAGAACATTTTATTAAAGTTGAACGGAAATAACACCGTTGCTGAAATAAGTTGCTCACCTTTTTCCTTTCATTCTGCAACACTGCACGTCGCCTCCGCCATCTGCACTCGGCGCCCGTGGGATGTCGTTTCCCTACTTCGCTCCAGGAACGCTCATACGTCTCTTTGTTTACACGAGTTGCTCTGCAACGCAGTTTCCGAGAAAGCAAAATTATATTCTTGTTCCAGTACCAGTACTCCCAAGCTGGAGGTCGCCTCTGGGGGGTTTGAATTTCATTAGTATGAAGTCGTCCAGGAACAGCTCTGTCAGCAATACTCCTCACGCTATCCGAGCTACTAACCGCCGTAGTAAGGGAAAATATACGAGGTAATGCATATATAGACCAACAAAGTTCAATTTTGAGATATTTCTAAGGGTAGAGAATAGTATTCAAGTATTTGGGAAACAGATTTTTGTTTCCCATACGCATAGAAAAATTCGTTCGTTGTAAGTGTAGTCATGTGGAATAAAATTAATAACGCGAATAAAAATGCCTCCATTGCCTTTTATGCAGAATAACAATTATTATAAACCTAAATTAACCAATTTTCGTGTTTAAGGAGCTATTATCGTTATAATTTGCTTCTGTGCTTAGAGTTTCTTCTGGTAGAAACGAATTCCTGACGAAAATAAAAGAACAAGCTCATTCAGTTCGGTAACTGAAACAATATTGTTTTTTCTTCCAGAAATCTATTGGAGATTTCCTAAAGTCAGAAAAATCTAAAATTAATAATTACAATGCGAGTGTTTAAAAATAAAGTAAGTTTAATGATTTTAAATCGAGAGAAACAAGCACATAGAACCAGATAAACTTATTGTGCCGTTTTAAACTCACTGGGTCAATATATCGTACAATGAAAGCAATGTTTGTAGATAGTTTAATCAAATATTAGAAAATTACTAAGTATGTTGTTACTTTCGTTGACACGGCAATATTTAAACTTTTTTGCGTGCAACTCATCCTACAATGTGGTAACGTCGTGAAGCAATTTTGAATATTCATCTTGCATGCAATCGTTCAACACGCATTCCAACTTAACTCCTAATACGTGAACTTATATTTTAATGAGTTTGCGTCAGTTAACGAGGGCAAATATTGCATCAACTGTAATTCCTAAATTAATCAGAGTGGTACTTCCATTTTCCCACAGCCCATCATACGGCGTTGACGAAATTACTTGATTTCGATACTTCTGAAATCATGTGGCGACTCGTGGGAAGTTAAGCGTTGCAACAGATGTAACGAAAAACAAATATTTTCAACCTTTGAGGACACGATTCTTTATGTTGATGCAAAGACTGGCTTCACAGGTAATACAGAATGATTTCGTGAAATAACAAGATTCTGTAAGTTTTCTTATAGGTGTTAATAAACTACGTAGAAGTATAGAGAAAATATATAGTTTCTTTTTTTCATAGAAGAATCCTTTCTCTCATAGATTATTCTAAATGGTAAAACTATAAGAGAAAGTAAAATAAAAAGAATACAAAAGAGACGGAAATGACGATGAAAATAAATAGAAAAGGCAAGGAGGAAGATGAAGTAAAAGTCTGAGAAGACGAGAAACAAAATCACGAGAAAGAAAAAATGGAAGGAAAGGAAGACGAAGATGAAGAAAAACAATAAAAAATGTGGTCTCTTCATTCTAGGTTGATTGATTATTACGTGTTTCAGAGCGCATCAACAGTTAAGGTTGTTAGTTCCGTAACTGTAGCGCAGGCTTTTATCACGGAAGGTGGTGTTGTACTTCCCCTTTGAATGGCGAGATCCGTCTCCCACCTACACGTTGGCTTGCGGAATCTTTCCATACCAAATATCTCCCATCCGCGGGGAAATGTGCCAGCCCAGAGAAGCTCAAAGCTACCTGTTGTTCTCTGGTAGTATAGGGCGTGCAAGTATGTGTACGTAAGGATTGAGGATAGAATAAGGAAGAGGAAGGAAAGATCGCGCGCGGTCCTTGGGCCGTTTGTTAGTGTACGGCTCCGGCATTCACCTGGTGTTAATAGGATAAACCACGAAAAACTGCTGATCAAAGCAACCAGCCTCCGAATTCAACCTAGCTGTACAGCTAGAGTCCAATAGCCAGCCGTCGTCAGGATTCATTCATTCTACGGTTTTGGCACATCATCGCCGTGTACTTTTCAAAAACCCACGACTTCACACATTCCAGGGCCCGCCCCGCCGCCCGCGCGTCACGGCGGATGGCTAGCGGGCCGGGGCTTCCTACACGTCGCGTATCCTGCGCGCGCGCATGCCGCCCGGCGCTCTTCCCACGTGCCGCGTCCGCCCGCGGCCCGGGCACGCCTTCCTCCCAGCCTTTCCTCCGCCTTTCCTCTCACGCCTTCCTCCGCGCATCCTTCACCCGCGCAGGGACACCGTCGCCCGCTACGTCCTCCGCACGACGCGTCGCGCGCGCTCAGCGGTCCTTTGCGGGCCGTTCGCTGGACGCGCCGCTTCCGGATGCCTTTGCACAAGTCGTTGCGTCAGTGGGCGAATCGCTTTGGGTCGCTTGTGAAATGCAATCGTTAATTCACTACCGTAAACGTCGCGATTGTCTTATAATGGTTGGTTGGTTGTTAGCGATTCCGGGCGCGACAACTATTGAGGTCATTAGTTCCGTAAGTGTAGCGCGTGTTTTTGTTCGGGAGACGGCGGTGATCTTTCCCCGCTGGATGGCGAGATCCAGCGCCGATCTACCGTCAGCTAGTGGGGTTTCCCTCAACCAGGTATCTCCCATCAGCGGGGCATCGCCCCAGCCGGGACAAGTTCTAAGCTCCCGACCGATCTCCCGGCATGTGTGGTAGTGTGGTGCATGTTAGTGTGAGCGTGTGTAAAGAGTGAGTATAGGACAAGGAAGAGGAAGAAGAGATCGCGCGCGGTCCGAGGTCCGTTTGTTAGAGTAGTAGGGGAAACCACGCTAAATTATCGATCAGAGCAGCCGGCCTCTAGAAATCTCTTGACAGTTACTGAATTCGACCTAGCTCACAAGGTAGTGTCGAAAATCTAGTCGGGACTCGAACCTAGGACCTCCCGGTCAGAGGCACTGAAGTGACATCAGTTAATGCACTGAACCACCTCTGCCGATCCTTATAATTCAACTTACCATTTTGCTGATCTTAGTCCTTAATTGTTATGAAAGTAATATCATACACAAGCAAAATACTCATCGTAAAGTATTAAAAAATGCTTGTGTAGAACAAGCATTTAGGGGTGAATTCTGTCTGCCGTTTGTGATCTGTAATATGGTTGTAATCTGATAATGTAACGATTTTTTATGGAAAGTACAGCATAATACAATGCTATGTATTATGGCTTGGAGGCCAATTATTTCTCTAATTAGCAAGTAGATGGAATTGCTATAATGATTTAGACTATTCCAGAATTGTACAGACCACTTAAGTGAGTCGTTAAGTATAATTTTCTAAACTAAGATTTGAATTGTTGTTTGCAACAGTTTGGAATTAATTTATTTAGACTAAAGAATAGATGAAGAAATATTGGTAATTTTAATTATTTTTTATTACATTTTCTTATACAGTGGCGTAACTATTTACAAGAGTGAATGGAGATGTAACCTAGAAAGATTTGTACTAACTTTCAAAATTGCGACGTCACTCGCACTAGAGATCTCAATCAATAATCATTTATAAGAATTGAGAATGGGGGATTGAAGAATAAATTATGATTTCGGGTTACGCAAAGTAGGTACTACGTAAAAGAAGATCTGGGTTTTTCTTTCATGGAGTTTTAAACTTATCTTTGGGAAATCTAGATTGGATTCTTACATGTTGTTTATAAGCTTTTTATTTGAAAATACTAGTAGCTAGTTGGTCTTAAAAAAACAAATCCCTTACATGCAATAGAAAGAACAAAGAAAGTGTGAGTACAACCGGCAATATGAATTCTAAAAATCTTTATGTAATGAAGTAGCAATCTATACTTTCCGGCATTTCTCTTCTACATTCAAAAATAGCCTGTCACAGACGGTCAAACAATGTTAATGGTCCGACCAGACAACGGAACGTTTTACGATCGGAAGCATCACGGACTTCAACCCAATTCTTTGAAGCTACCGACGGGAAAGCGACACCGCAACCAGACTGTGAAACGTCTTCTAGGAATTCCTCCAGAATTAGCCGCTGCGGCCACCGCAGTGTTGACTCACCGAGCACAGCACTTCAGTCGCCCGGGAGGGCAAGAACTGTCGTGGCCTCGACCCACGACCGTGGAACATCGCTAGCGGCGCCTGAGAGCGAGAGCAGAGGTGAAAGAAATCCTCCGTTAGTCTGACACACATAGACACCGCAAAACCTAGACTTAAAGTCATATTGGAATGCTATATATTGGAATGAGGAATTTTTGTATTTATGAAAATAACAATTCAAGATGAAATTTTCAGTTTATTTCTACGATTGATTGATTTTTTCGTGTTTCCGGGCGCGTCAACTGCTGTGGTCATTAGTCCCGTTAGAGTAGTGCATTTTTTCTCGGGAGATGGCGGTGATCTTCCCCCGCTGGATGGTGAGATCCGGAGCCGACCTATCGTCGGCTAGTGGGGTTTCCTCCTAACCAGGACTCTCCCGCCAGCGGGGCCCCGCCCCATCCGGGACAAGCTCTAAACTCTCGACCAGTCTCCTGGAATATATGCTAGTGTAGTGCATGTTAGTGTAAGTGTGTGTAAGGGGAGAGGTTAGGACAAGAATGGGGAAGGGCAGATCGCGCGCGGTCCGTGGCCCGTTTGGTAGGGTACTGCTCCGCCATTCGCCTGGTGTTGATCGGAGAGACCACGGAAAACTCCCGACCAGAGCAGCCGACCGCTATAATTCTCCTCCAGACAGCGACTGAATTCGACCTAGCTGAAAAGCTAGTGTCGAAAATCCTGCCGCCGTCAGGACTCGAACCTAGGACCTCCCGCACTGCAGTAACATCAGTTGATGCACTGAGCTACCGCCCCCGGTCAGTATATTTCTAAAATTCTGGTAGATTAAAATAAAGAATTATGAGCGGGGACAATTTTTGCAACGTTTTTAAAATCTGAAGTCGTGGAGGTTTATTACAGATCTTCTATATTTACTCACTACATTAGTATAGATAATTACATAAATGGAATAAGTTATTCTTGGTAATGGTAAACTGAGAAAGTGGTCAGGCTTGAAATAATATGATTTTGAGATTCCAATATGGAACGGAAAAGTCAGGAAGTTGGGAGTGTGTGCAAAGGTAAAAGAAGAGACGTTTCTACTGTTCTACTGGAAAAATTATTACTCGTTTACAAGACCAAAACATTCTTTTTTACATTCAATCAGTCGAAATAATTAGCTCGAACAATTTGAAAGACCGTGATCAAATTCGGGATTGCAAAAAAATGTTATCGAGAACTGTTTCAGCTCAAGGGAATTACGTTAAACACAATTGTTTTTGCAATATCTCCGGCTTGTCAAGAATCTGGAACATACGTATTATTTCTTCTGTAGCATATTATTTATTATTATTATTATTATTATTATTATTATTATTATTATTATTATATTGTGACTAGTTATAAAAGAATTTGGAATAATTTATGATATTTCATTAAAAAAATATATGAAATATCAACCATATGACGGCCTATAACAACCTAACCCGACCACCTAACGACTGTCACACCTCGGCAATCTCAACTACTTACTAGACTACACACGTCATAGCTTCATTCTATTGATTATTAACTTGCCACGAAGTAATGAAGGATCATTAGTTCATCATTTGCGGCGGCGATGGTGTAACGGTTAGCGTATCGGGCTGTTATACCAAGTTCAAAGTTCATCAGTTGAAACCCGATCGAAGCCGTGGATTTTTAAGGGCGAAAAGAAACTTCGTACGCCTTCCTTCGGAGGGGAAATAAAGCCGGCAGTCCCATGTTAGTAGATTTACTGCATGTAAAAGATCCTCAAGCCTAAATGAAGCCTCTGATCTAAATTCAAATTGCCTGTTTCGTCGCCCAAGTAATACCTTCTTTCTCTCCTAGTAGGCGAAAGGAGCGTAACGAAATTTGCGTGGTCAGACGGAAGAGCAGACCTCATGGTCTGAGTCTCGCCACGTAAAATAAGGCATTTATCAGTTCCTCACGTTCTTGGAATGGCTGTGATGCTGCCGTTCGTTGGCGCGTGCGCCTCCCAAATGCCAAGGGACTTCCTGTGCGCCTCGGAACCTCCTCGCCCAGCGACTCGCGACAGCCCCGACCCACGACCTCTCAAGGAGCCTTTACGGCCACGTTCTGCGGTGCGTGTGAAAGGGGGACGCGGCGGCCGTGGGGGCGACATTGATCGCCCGCGAGCATTCTGCGGTGCGATGTTAAACGTTTTTCGCTAGCTGACAAATAAAACGATCAATGTGTTCTTGAACTGACCAACTCTGATAGCGTGTGTGAAAGGTTACTCCTTAAGACGCGAGAGTATCTGTGATTGGGAGGTCGTGGGATCGAACACGGCAAGGGGTCAGGAATTTACTTGATGTTTTCAACATCGGTGAGTGGGTGGTGTTTGTTGGAAAGGAATTATTTTACTGACTGCTCTGGTCAGAGATTTCCGTGGTTTTCCTGATCTTCCAGACTCATGCCGGGGCGGCACAGTATACGGGCCTCTGAGGGCGCATAGTCTTTCATTCATTCATCATCATTATTATTATCATTAGTCGGAATCGAATTCGTTGGCTGATTGCTCTGATCAGTGGTTTCCGTGGTTTCTTTGATCTTTCGCACTGATGCCGGAGCAGCACGGTATACAACAGGTCACTGTGTATACCGCGTGGGCGTGCAAACTTTCTTTCCTTTTGTATCATCATAATCATCATCATCATCATAATCATTAACATAATTATCAGCCGGAATAAATTCGTAGACCCTCTGCTCTGATAGTTTCCATGGTTTTCCTGATTACCTGTAGGCTAATGTCCAAATAGTCCTTCATGCAATGAATCAAGGATCACGTGCGTTTTTCCCTTCCCATTCCCTTTTCGAGAATCGACCGATTGCATCCCCCAGTCAAATTTCCCTCATACCCACTTCCAAGATAACTCTTTCACTTTTGACTGTTTGAGAAGGTATAGATCGATTGAATCTCGGCCGATGGTACGTGGAAGAAGAAAATAATTCAGCTACGTTTTCATTCTGAGTAACGAAAATATTGTTCTCTCACCAGTCGAGAGAAAATCTCGAACAGTGATAAACGTAGTAAAATGTACCAAACTGTGAATGCAATGTACCTAAATTATACTCATGTTAATTCTGCGTAGTATGTGAAGAGGAGACCTTGCCCCCCCCCTTTTCCTCTTTAGATCAGTCCATGGTATACGCAGAAAAGTGTTTCAATAAAATTAGGACATTCGATATAGTTTAATTCTAAAATTAGTTTCCTTTCTTCTACCCGAATTTCACAATACTATAGCTGTAAAAATTGAACAACTTTAAAAAAAGCATTTGCTTTTTTAATCTTTCATATTCTTCAAATATAAAAGCAAAAGGACGAACTTGGTAACAATGGTGTCTCTTATTTGTACTAATGAGGAAAATTGAGAGGGATGCAGTCGGGCTATGCCTTTACGAGAAATTCGGTAAAAAGTTTTAAGAATAGTTGACGGCGGGATGCAATCGGGATACGCCTCCAAGCCATCATCATCATCATCATCATCATCATCATCATCATAATCCCGTCATCTCCCTCAATATGGACTGGGGCGCCAAACGAGGAGATACTTCCCGATCTACCCCCCTCCTTCTGTCATAACCTCAGACACCGGTGAGGAAGCTTTGCGGACTCGAAAAAAACTGTGTTCATGACCTGGGTGCATTATCACCTACAGCTGGAAAACGAGTTGCAAATGAAGAAGGTTCTAGGCTCCAAATTCCTTCTTGAGCAGATTTTCGCCGTTTGCTAAGAACTTAGCAGGATGCGACCCTTTCTGAGTGAGACCACTAGAGGTCGCTGCTCCGACCGGTCGTTTTCGTTCTTTCCGCCGATCAATTTCGGGCGGGCGGATGCCTTAAACAACAGCCACAGACCGCACGCGATCCTTTCTTCTCCATCCTGTGCCCATAGCAATTTGTAGGATGGTCTCCCATGATCTACAAAGACACCAATAGTGCTGTGAAAATGCAGGGTTCTAGTCTCGAATTGGACCGTAGTACAATAGAAAGAAAAATGAGTAAACTCAATGTTAATTAGTTCACAAAATGTAATATTTCTCGTGAATTGTGTAAGTTGAATTTATAACTTTATTTCAAATTAAGGAAATGTTCTGAAGAGTAGGAAATTGAGAACCCTCGAGTAATTGATGTTTGTTAGAAATAAAACAAAATTTCTAGTAAAGATTCTATTTTGCTACCAAAAGAAAGTACATGTACTCCTGATAACTTTATCTGTAAATATGATTTATCACATCTTACTGTCTACCAAAACATATGTGTTTTTGTGAGTTGTCTCACCGACACATGTGATTTAAGTGAAAAATTAGAACGTAATGTGTATTATGTTGAAACTTTGACATATGTTTCTCATTTTATGCAAACTTTGTTACTTATAACAACTATAATAATGACAAAAATAATAATAAGAACTATAAACTGACAAACAATTAAGAATACTTCATGGTATTAAACTTTCGAAAAAATAGTCATCATAGCAATAACATTATTTCCTTTTCTGGGGTTTTGAATCTGGCCTTGTGAATTACTCAAATGTATTATGCTGAGCTAATGACCGCGTTAAAATGCTAATGCCCTCAAATGTATTATCCTGAGCTAATGACCGCGTTAAAAACTACTATTCGCTTTTTGTTTCCGCGAGTGTACTAGGTATTTGCTGCTCTACAGCAAAACGTATGCTGCTTTCGGCACACGGTAATCAATTTCCGTCTCGCGACCCTGAAACCAGCGGGCTGGTCATTACGCGCCGGAAATGGGGTTACGGCGAGGTTGCAAGAGCCGCGAAACAACATGAAAAATGTCATCACAGGGTGCGTGCCCCACTTTGGCGACCTTGGACATGTTTGCATCGTTACCCTGAAAAGTCGATTGCATTGGGGTGAAATGAATAACTTTCACTTGTATGTAGTATAAATACAGTTTTATGAGGCAACGTGAAGATAAATATTTAAGTACAAAGTAATAATTTCCCCCCGTCAAGGAAACACACATTTGATTGCATTCATTTTTTTTCTATTTCCTTGGGACATTCACTATTTTCTTGTTTGTCTCGTGAAGTGAAACCAGAATACTTTCTATAGTATTTCTTTCTCGACTGAAATCTTAATACACAATGTGGGAAATAAATTTAAATGAAAGGTTAACTTTCACAGATTGAATAATGATTTTCAATGTAATCGAGTTTCTCGTAATGTAATGTCTGCAAAAAATTAATATTTCTTTGGGTGTATTTATATGAATTGTTTAAATTTTGAAATAAATGTATCGATTCACGTATGAGATGAAAAACATTGCAAACAAATTGTTTTTCAAAAAAAAAATTATCCTAGTAGAAAAGTGAGGGCTCTGAGAAAACACTCTCTGGTAAACAAAAGATGTGAAAGAGGCCTCATGGTTCCAAATTGAAAGGAAGCGCTTCTTGTAAGCCAGTATTCACATTCTTTAGTCAAAATAGTCAATTCACCTTCTTCCCACGAGTTGGTATTGAACTCGGCCAGAAGAGACGGACATGTCCTCTAGCGTCATCGCAGCCACTTTCCAAGGGCTTTAAACGTTCGCGGAGAGAAATGGCCCGGTCATTGCCTCCTCGCACCTTCACCCAGCGATCTGCCGCCCCTCCCGTCGCGGGCGCACGTGGGAAGCGCCACCGGGGGCGATGGGCGAGGCGACGGGCCCGCCCCCGCCGCCGCACAGTGAGCTCAAATGCAGACTTACTGAAATCTACATGCAAAATTATCTAATAATAATAATAATAATAATAATAATAATAATAATAATAGGTCTGAGTTTTATTTACAAAGTATAAATTGTTAAAGTATTTAAAACCGATCACTATAGACTATTATACTTTTGCCCTCTTCTTTGTTGTACAACGTTTCGACGACTGTTCCGAGCCCATTATCAGTTACTAAGGCATACAAGTAGTTAAAATTTTTATTGTATATTACATTTTTCCTTCGTCATATAAAATATTATCATAGTTGTTATTATTATTATTATTATTATTATTATTATTATTATTATTATTATTATTCCTCTGCTTCATGACTAAATATTGTATATGTCGGTGTAATATAAAATCTCCTCCGGGTTGCAACCACCTTCTTAAGGTGCAGATCTAGGAACTGTTGGTGCCTTTACTTTGCACAAAATGTGGGCTTTCCAAATAAAGCAATGTCTTCCCTTCTTAGTCTTTCGCATGACCTGAAAGTTTAGCTAACGTCCATTAAATCGAACCCAAATGTTGCGGAAGAAATCGCAGAGCTCCTATAACTATCCAAACGACCTGTGCTTTTACGCCTCACATTCGGCTGATCTCGATTTCCAAACTCCTGAATTTCATACGTTTCTCTGTCACCTTGTTTATCATGATTTGATCGCACCAACGTCTACAAGCAGATACGTTTTTCTCTCTCTGAAGACCGGATAACAGTATCTGGTTTGTTTTCCGCTATCGTGCGATCATTTAAAATTTGTTGGTAGTACAATATTATACACAGTCTAACAGAGGTCACCGGTTTACGTGAGTGTTCATACCATTTGAAGCATGTATTTTGAACTTCAAGTACCCAAAACACAACGATTCTGGTGACCTTTGGCCTGGAAGAAACTCAAAGCCTCAAATGGAGGCCTTTGGCCTCAAAGAAACGTTTCTCACGCCGTAATCCACAGGATTAAATCTTATTTTAACATTCTATTACATTTTTTACATTTTTGCTGGATCGGAGCTTCTCGATATTACCCCACCTGCTCAGAGTCTTACAGAGTATGCAACTAAATGTGAATGAGAGGGATAGAGAGAGGCAGAGACAGACAGAGAGAGACACACGATATAGAGTCAGACAGACTGAGACAGGGGCAGAGAAAGACGGAGAGAGAGAGAGAGAGGGAGAGAGAGACGAAGAGAGAGACGAAGGGAGAGGGATAGACGATGTGTTTCTGTTTGGTCAGAGAGAGAGAGAGAGAGAGAGAGAGAAAGAAAGGGAGAGGGAAGGTGAAAAAGGGAGATGAAAGGTAGAACAAGGTCTGCCGGGTTTCGCTGGTTTTCTATATATATAGAACAGAATTTATTCACTTTTTCGTTACCAGGTCCCAGCAATAAGAGTTTTTCTCCGGTAAATTCGCCGTTTTCCGGAGCACGATTACATACCTTTCTTTTCTTACAACGTACGAAAAAATCGTACATGTCCTTTTTACAGAACGAGCTGCGAAAATGTGTTGGGCCCACTGTGAACGGCGGACCTCTCTCCTCCCACTCGCTCCGCAACGGCTCCCTGTCAGCGCGCACTTTCTTCCCAGTAATGGGAGAGCCGCCGCCCTGCCCCGCCCCAGACAGATCCTCTGCCGCGCTTCCTTTCTTCCGGAGGCGCTTCCGCCACCCGAGGCGACACAGACGCCTCTCACGGCGCGTGCGCCAAATGCACGCGGCTGGGAACTGCATCCTCAGGAACACAGCGCTGCAACTTCATTATTTTACGTTTCACCATGCGGGGTGAATTCGTTAGTGACCGTTGCATTTCCCACTCACTTTTTCCTTATGGATCCGGGTGTTTCTCTTCTCATGTGGTCATATGGTCGTTCGTTAAAGTGTCCGTTGTATTTCCCACCCGTTTCTTGCATATGGATGCACATGTTTCTCTTCTACTATATGAATGTGATTGTTTTCGTCTGAACCTTTGGATCGATTGATACATCCGGGCATGTCAATTGCTAGGGTCATTAGTCCCGTTAAAATAGTGAATGTTTAGTGCTACCCGCGGTGATGTGGACGCCTCTCATGGTGCGTGCTCGAAATGCTGCGTTCTCAGGAACAAAGTGCTACAATTTCATTATTACACCTTACAACATGTCGGATGCATTCGTTAATGTAGCATTTCAAACTGATTTCTTCCATATGGTATCAGTACCTCTTCTCTTACACAAACGCGATTTTCTCGTTTAAAGCTTGTGATTGATATTTCCTGGCACGTCCATTGCTATGGTCATTAGTTTCGCGAATGTAGTAAATGTTTTATCCGGGGTGGTGATTGTGATTCCTCTCCCGCTGGATGGTAAATTCAGGAGCCTACTTATTCGATGTTTTGCAGTAATTTCCTATTCGAGGTATCTTCCCCAGCGGGGCACCGCCCCCGCCAGAAAAAGATCTAAGCTACCGACAGATCTTCCGTCAAATGTTGTAGTATCATGCTTTTAAGAGTAAGTGTGTGTAAATAAGAAGTGAGAATATGACAAGAAAGAATAATAATAATTCGCGCGTGGTCCATGGCCTATTTGTAAGTGTATCGTTACATTATTAGCCTATTATTGATAGGAAAAGACACGGAAAACTGACGATTAGAGCAGCTGACCATTAGAATTATTCTTCAGACAGTGGCTGAATTCAACTTTCTAGTTACTCTCTAGCTAGTGTTGAAAATAACCTCCCTTCAAGACTCGAACTCTACCATCTCCCAATCAGTTTGGCTTCAGATTCAATAGTTATGCTGGTTTTGAACTAAACAGGCGGTGAAGATTTTGATGGAAACGTCATATATTCTGTGGGTATATCGTATATCCATGTTCTTTTTTTCTTTTCGTGTTGCACTTCGTCAGCTACGGCTGCTAGTTGTGGTAATCGAGTTACAATACTGGGTATATAACGGATTAGGATAAGAACTCTAGAGGGGACGATGGGAAATACAGACATTTATCCAATCAATCACGACCAATAGTTATTTTGACTTTTATAAAATGACGCAGAGATACCTTAATCTAGACCCGGTGATCCTAGAGCCACTGCATGGAAAATGCGCGGGCACAGGGCTTGTCACCGGCCATTCTCAATAGCGCGTGCTCAATTCTCGGAAGATTAAGTTCGTAGAGAGAGTGCGGCGGGAAGCCCACAGAGCGAAAGAGGTGAGTGTCAGTCACCCGTCCCCTCCCTAGCGATTTGGCGGGTTTGGCAGTAGACTGAATAAACAATCAGATCATTTTGAGAGGTCGAGTACACTGGATTGGAAAGTTCTCAGATCTATGAGTAGTGGATTGAATTTAATATGTTAACGTTTCTACGAGCAGTGTCTACTAATGTTAATGTTATTATTCGCAGAGGAATAAAAAAAACATTTTAAGGTTTTATATCGAACAAACTTGGAATTTTTATATTATGTATGTTTGGAGCAACCATTGATCATATTGTGTGAAGTACGCGTAAATTACAAAACTTAATAATGGAATAACTACACAAATAATCAATTTTCAGGCATATAACAAAACACGTGTCTTTTTTATGCACAGATTTAAGAAAAAATATAGTACTTTTTAAAAAAAAGTGTCAACTCTTGTGTGATTTGTTGTGAAATGAATTATATACTAGAATGATTCTAGTCTTCTCGAAATTGAGCTTCTTGTATTGCCCACCGGTTACGTTATTTTTAAAATGTAATTTTCACATACATACACTACATTTTCTAATATTATGTGGCTAGGTCGAAGACTTTTAAGTCATTACAGAACCTACATTTAAAAGTATTCTTACCTTTCGAATTTTGGTGTTTACCCCAGGTGGTCTCTCCATGGCATCAAGGCCGCGGAAAGTAGATCATACGGAAAATATTAAGGAAAAATCCATGAAGTAGAAAAATCTACCATCATAAGACGAGTACATACTCATCCACCAATCTATTTCTATACTGACGTGGCCATCCCGTATTCTCCGTCCTGACTTCGCCCTGAAAAGAAACTGTGCCATATAAAACTTTCTCCACCATCACCTCTGTGCTTACTTTTTGTACCTCCATTTACTCCTAATATGCTAATTAATTATTTAATGATTTATTTATTTGTTAGTTGATTTGATTTTTATTAGTAACTTTTTACTTACAAACTTATGAACTTATTTATTATTTGCTTATTTACGTATTTCCTCCCCCGTCAAGAGTTTCGTCATACTTCTAACCAGTGCAATTTTCTCAGACCGGAATTGTCCAAACCTTTTCCTAGAAATTTTCCTAACTATTTCTTGAAGTGAAACCTATTATCTTTTAAAATGCCATAGGCAAGCCTTGTGTTTGTTATCAATCATCAATCAGATTATCAGAAATTGTAGTCCCCCATTCCTATCCATTCCTATCCCCATCCCTCTATGTTTACTTAGCACAGTAATTTAAAAGGATATGTATCCACAAGGTACAGGACAGGGGACACATTTTATTTGCTCTACATAGTCCAGTTGAGATTAATCATTTAAGTGCGATTCCTTGCACCTCAAATTCATTCTTAGATTCCTACAAATACCTTCTTGAGTAAACCCGCTTCTATCAAACAAATTCTCCACTCATTTCTTTCATTTGGTTACTAGTGTTAATTTTCTTTGTTACGGCGGGTGCTTTTTCCCAAGATTTTGATGTAATCGGATTTCAAACATTTTGTTGGATGTGCACATTTGTTGATTTTTTATTTCGACGCAATCACATATCTTTAAATTCAAAACAGCTTTTCCTCTTACATTTTAGTGCGTGTTGTACTGAAGGCCGTGGATTCCAATCCCTCTTAAAGCAAGGAGGTTTTCGCCATTTGTCCATGGCATGACGACCTTCTAAGAGAGTCGTGAATTATATCGCTAACTTTCATTTCGTCGTCTTCCTCTCCAACAGTGTGAAAATACGATGACATCTAAAATACCATAGAGAAGGGAGATTCGGGGGAGGAGGTGGCCCCTGACATCCATTTGTTAATTCTAATATTTATCCTATACGCCAAAACAAATCACAAGAAACCTCAAATTATCCAAATTAACTTTCTAAGAACAATTACTAAAGTATCCTGGATCATCACAGATGCCCAGCTTCACAAATAATTGTAACTTACCTCTCCACCAAATAGCCTACCTCTTCACCCAATTCTGTGATACCGTACCTCAAATCCCCCTCACAGAACTAGAATACAAAACCGATTTCCATTCCACATTTCTCTCGTCAAATTCTCTGGCATATAGAGGTTTCCTAATAGAATTCCTCCATCTGTATATATTTAAGATATTTTAAATAGTGTAGTAAATTAGACTGAGTCTGCTCCACATATGTACAGTTTATCTGTAACACTTATCTTTGTAAACCCAATCAAAGCAATACAATAAAATAAAAATTAAAAATACTCTTCTTTCCTGGCTCAAAAGAGCTGAGATGGCCCTATGTTGTACCTCAGCGTAAAATTTGGTAGAAAATTAGCCTTGAGCTTACGGTATTCCTCAGATTATAAGCAAGAGATGAAGAATGTCATCACTCATCACTCTCACCTACCAAGTGAAAAAAAAAAGAGAAATAAAGTGAAATTAAGATGCCACGGAAATGGAAGTCGCTGGAGATGGGATGCTACAGTCCATTAGAAATGTGGAATGGAAATAAAAAATAAAAAAGATTAAAATAAATAAGTAAATAAAGGCGGAAAGAAAGTAGGAATACACCTTATACACGATAGTTTTGTGGAGTGCATGGATTTTTAGAATACTACTTTGGAAGAGTGAACACATTCACTGATATTCTGAGCGAGTTTCTTCTGATGTCGAATATTAGGTAGAAGGATAGGAGAGATGAAACGAGTTTATCTAGGGAGTGTGATTTGTTTAAGCCTCTTTATATTTCGGGAATGTAAATACAAATCTCAACAGAAATATTACTTAATTCTAACAGTCCCATTGTTGTTATTTTTTAGGGATTAAACAATAAATAAAAAAATCTCTTTTGATGTTTCCAATTATTTTAGTACAGGAAGTTAAATATAAAATAGCAAAATGAGAAACCATTAATATTATTACCGTTAACCCTGTTATCTCTAGCGAACTTTAAGTAATCAGCCAAAGAGTACTAAAGATCAAATTCCTTTGCAATTTTACACTTTGCACCAGAACTGAGAGGTTAACGATTTCTCTTCTTTCTTAGTTATGCAGCCAGATGAAGGTCGGCTGGTTTGCTCAGACCACGAGTACATTTCACTTGAGATTCAAGGTCATTGATACATATCAAGTACAACAGGTTGCTATACGCACTGGAATGATGTTAGTTTTTATTTTCTTATTTGAATCTTTCTGCATTCTCCCAGCCTTTAATCCTAGAAGCATTGAATTAGTTAGGGTTCTTAAGCCACCATTTTCATTAATCTGACACAAAGAGAAACATCGCCTCGACTTCTGAACTATACCTTCATTCAATTGATAATGGTAACATTCACAATAATATTAGCAGTACGTTTCGTTTTCTTCGAAACGTTCTAAAAAAATTAATTCCCAAGTTCATGTAAATTCGAAAGAAAAAAACAAAAATGGAAAAGTTCATTTCCAGTAACATGAAATTATTGAAAAACGTAATAACTATTGAAAAATAAATTAAAATGATAATTGAACAAAAGTGTGACATAGACATAGAATTTAACCCTTATCAACAATAATGAACAAGATTGTACTGAACAGAATAAAGTCGTCATTTAATCACTAAATTCACCAAATTCTTAGCTTCGTTTAACATTCATTTATACGTACGAGGGATAAAACCGACATAATATTTCCTCTCCAAACACAACAGAGTGCAAACAACTAAGTTTTTGTGTACTCGCTTGACCAAAGTTCACAAAAACAAGTATTTCCTTCCGTCCACGCTGCGAGTTTCACGGCGAGTGCGTCAAAACAAGCTCTGCGCGGGAACTCGAGCGCATTGTTTTGCTGCACGCGCAAGCACGGTCCAAGGCGGCGGCGGCGGCGGCGGTGGCGTCAGCGACAGAGACGGGTAGTGCAGATGGTGGAAACGATGGATGTGGTGACGTTGGTGAACGGGGTCATTAAGGGGGCGGTGGGGGCGGTGGGGGCGGTGGGGGCGGTGGGGGCGGTGGGGGCGGTGGGGGCGGTGGGGGCGGTGGGGGCGGTGGGGGCGGTGGGGGCGGTGGGGGCGGTGGGGGCGGTGGGGGCGGTGGGGGCGGTGGGGGCGGTGGGGGCGGTGGGGGCGGGGGGGGCGGTGCGGCGGTGGGGGCGGTGGGGGCGGTGGGGCAGGTGGGGGCGGTGGGGGCGGTGGGAGCGGTGGGGGCGGTGGGGGCAGTGGGGGCGGTGGGGGGCGGTGGGGCGGTGGGGCGGTGGGGGCGGTGGGGGCCGGTACAGGGGCGGTGGGGGCAGTGGGGGCGGTGGGGGCGGTGGGGGCGGTGGGGGCGGTGGGGCGGTGGGGCGGTGGGGGCGAGGAGTGGGGGCGGTGGGGGCAGTGGGGGCAGTGGGGGCGGTGGGGGGCAGTGGGGGACGGTGGGGGCGGGGTGGGGCGGTGGGGGCGGTGGGGGCGGGGTGGGGGCGGTAGGGCGGTGGGGGCGGTGGGGGCAGTGGGGGCGGTGGGGGCGGTGGGGGCGGTGGGGGCGGTGCAGGGGCGGTGGGAGCCGGAGGTGGGGGCAGTACTGGGAGGCAGTGGGGGCGGTGGGGGCGGTGGGGGCGGTGGAGGCGGAGGGGGTAGGGGGCGGGGGGCGGAGGGCAGGGGGGCGGAGGGGAGGAGGGGTGTAGAGGCGGGGGCGGGAGGGGCAGGGGAAGGGAAGAGGTGGAGAGGACGGAAGGTTGAGGGTGTTGACGGACAGCAGGTTGAGGAGGCGGACGGAACGGGAGGGGGCGGAATTGACGGAGGAATGGAGGGATCAACAAGGGCAGAAGGGCCAGATGGAGCGGAAGGGAGTGTGGGGGCTGATAGAACTGCGGGGTGGGGCAAGGGAGAAGGAGGTGGAGGCGGAGGCGGTGGATGTGAAAAAGGCGTCTGGGTGGGGAGGAGGTAGAAGGGTCGCAGGGGAGGCGGAGATAGCTGAGGAGCAGATGAAGCGAATGGGGCGGAAGGGATGGAGAGGTGGTGGTGTGGGAGCGGAAGGAGAAGAGGGCGGGGGGGGCGTCAGAAGTGGTGGTAGAGGCGATGGCGATGGAGGCTGCGCGTCTGAGTCAGCGCCGGACGCGGACGACCTCCGCACGACCTCCGCGCCACGTGGGCGCCCCCACGTGGGCCGTGCCGCATGCCCCCGCCGCCCACGCGCCAATGCGAACCGCGCCCTCCACGCCCCGACGCCGCGCCGCCGCGTGTGTTGACAGCGGACTCCCTTGCGAGGGACTTACATCCGATGTTAAGTTGAGCCTTATTTTTTTATTTTAACTTTTCTTTTTTTAAAAAAAAATAGAGAACGTATTCACATACTAAATTTTGAGATAGTATAATGAACGTTTACGATTGGAAAATTCATTGGGCAATAGTTACTGGATACTTATCACACACGCACTACAAATTCAGTATACGCGCATGTCATTTCCTTTTGTTTTACACACAGACCATTCCAATCTCTAAGATAACGTCAACTCCATTTGGTCACAATGGACATGGGTCTTACTTTTGGACCATTTCGAAGTTTGAACGCTTTTCAACAGATTTCCGGGAACACATGAACACAATCTAAACTTTTATTCTGAAATTATTCCAAAGGTCTCACTTACGTTATTTTTTTAGAATTCTTTAGTTTCTAAAGTACATGAAGTCCACTTCTAAATTTCAGTATTGTTTATAGTATATTATGCTTGTGATTTAGCAATAAATCAGAACGTATTAAAAATGCTAATTTATTTATTTTTGTATTCTAGATCTAAGGAGCAACATTATCAATTTCACTTTTGTTTAAAAAAGTGGGCACGACGCCCCGAGCAGTGGAAGGGGTACTCAAAGATACAGGAATAGTAACTTTGTAGAATAAAATAATATTTAAGACAAAGATAATGCATTGAATATATAATATTCACTTGTGAGCAAGTCTTTTGTATGTGAATGTGGGCATGTCTCGAATTTGTTTTGTAGGGTTGTTTGCACAGAGATGCAACGCAGCGTCAGTGTTCGACGCCCGAATGAACACGGGAAATTTTTTCTATTTAATATTTAATTTCCTATAAGAGGTATCGATGGGGAATTCCACCGTTTTATTTGTATTGTCAAAACAAATGAATCACATGAACATTTTGCGTGGACGATGCGTAATTTAACAAAAAAACAAGCATTGCAATTTTTGTTACTGTCCTATGTTGAATCGATTAATTCTATTGCAACAAAGGAAGTTTCACCTCAAATATCAGGTTCTCGTGGTGCGTCCACACATGTGACGAGTTGCGAGCGACCTCTCGCCAAATCCTAAGTAAATGGGAAAAGTTTCTTCCTTTTTATAGAGAGCAAAATTTCGCGCCCGCTCTACACGCCACATGTCGGTCTTTTGTGCACATCAAATGAAGTGAACTATTTTGGTTGTTGGTCCGGCATTCGCCTGGTGTTGATCGGAGAAACCACGGAGAACTACCGATCAGAGCAGCCGGCCGCTAGAATTCCCCTCCAGACAGCGACTGAATTCGACCTAGCTGAAAAGCTGGTGACAAAAATCCTGACGCCGCCGTCGTGACTCAAACCTAGGACCTCTCGGTCAGAGGCGCTGCAGTGACATCAGTTGACGCACTGAGGCACCGCTCCCGGTACCACCGATTTCCACAGGACACCGAGAGACCGCCGTCGTCGGCGATTCGCCCAGGAAGCGCAGCTACTGCGGTCGCGGGCAGCGGTCCGCGGCGCCGGCGTCGGCGGTGGCGGCAGCGTTGGTTGTGGCGATGACGGCGGCCGCGTCTGCGGTTCGGCCGCGCAATTTGGGCTCGGCGCGGCGCGCCCGCTGCGGTGGCCGGACACCAATTTCGGCGTCCCGCGGCGCGTGGGGCGCAGCCGGCGAGCGATGACGAGCCGGGGCGGAGCGGAGCAGCACCAGGCATTCCTGACCTTAAGCAACGAACCGGATTGCCACTCGCGCTGCTCGGCTCCAAAACACACCCTCGGCCTCGCAAGGGAGTAAACAATGCATTACTATTTTCGCGGGGGGTTTATACTTCATAACATGACATGAAATGAAAAATACTGACGTATAATCTTGAATATAGTTTTTTATTTAACTTAAAAATCTCTTTTACATTTTAATAATTTGTTGTAGTTTCTTGATTAATGATTATTTTTAATTTCGTGTTTATTCTAATTGATCTCCCGAAGCTCTATATTCTTATAAATGCCCTTTCTGATTTATGACGCCGAATCGAGAGCTTCACATTGTGTCGTAACATGTTTTGTCATAAAAGGATTAAAATGTTAAAACCTATTTATTGATATTGATATATATATATATATATATATATATATATATATATATATATATATATATATATATATATACATATATATATATATATATATATATATATATTGTCTAACTCAATATAAGTATTGTTATTTTGAGCTTTCATACTTTCTAATAAATTAGTTTGATCTTATATAACTACCAAGCCTCTTCGCGTTTCATTTTTCTGCCACGTTAAGATCTCTTCACTCTTGTCTCATTCAGTATATAATTCCTTTCCTTTTGCGTCCATGCAGCATTTTATTCATCGGGCTCATACTTCTTATCCCTGCAGCGTGTATTCCTCATTTACGTCCATAATCCACAGTTCACTACCATTTCCGTACCTCGTGTCCAACTTCATTAAAATTACATTTTTACATTACATTACGTATGTACCAACAAGCATGACTTTTTTGACACGCACTTGAAGAACACCGCTCCCTCCGGTCAAAATCCGATCGCCCGCCCGCCCTACCGCACGAGCGGCGGTGGTGCCTTCGCGGCTGCGCGCGTGTATGTGAGAGAGCTGCAGGGCTCTCCCGCCGCTTGGCCTGGATACCGCCGATCTGGACCAGGCCGCCGCCGCCGCCGCCGCCACCGCCGCGCCAGCTTTCACGAGCGCCTCGCAGGAGCGGCAGACGCCGCCGCCGCCGTCTCCTCAGCCGTGATGCGGCCGCTGCCGTCGCTCGCGGGAGAAGGAAGACTCCGACGCCCCCCGAGACGCTCGACGCACGGTGGTTTGGAAGACGCAAAAAGTGGGCAAAATTCGTAGTTGCAGGACTGTCCGATGTACGTAGTTCGAGCACTTATGAAAACAAATATAATCATGCATGGTTCCGATGCCGATCACGGCCTCCACTTGAGTCCAACTGCTCACTTCAGACTTTTCCATTGTTCTGTTCGATTAGTTCTAAGTCAACGTCAGGACAGTACCTTAAATAATGGTCCACAGATTATAAACAATCTTTCCCTTCCGTTCAACATTTTCTTATTTTTTGACCATTGTTACTTAAGGCTCGCAAATAAGTCTAATTTTTTAAAAAGTTGGATTGTAATAAATTACTTCAATTTTGGGGGCCACATTTTTTAAGTAATTAAAAATGTTACACAATTTCTTTCTCTTGTTACTCATGCACAATTCCTCACACCTGTTTACTATTTTTCTATGATATTTCTAATTATTTGTTGGTGAAGCGTAGTATGTGGAACATTATATCTATAGTTTTGACGTAATCTATGTCAATACATGTGTGTGTACATCATGAAGTTTCTAATAGATTACACATCTTCGGAATGAATATGCGTAAGTTCATGAAGATTTACCGTTATTTTGTTAATTCTATATCTTCATTACAATATAGAATATTTTATATTAATTTTAGATTTTTATAGATAACAGGAAAGAATGGATTGCTCCCAATCCGTAGACAGTTGTTTCACGTACAGACCTGATGTTGGGCGACAATTTATCGAACAGAACAACGGAAAACACAAATGTGAGCAGCTGGGCTCTGGTGGAGGCAGTGATCAGCTTCGTCCCAGCTATTTAGCGATTGTCAAAAATCCCCACCCTAGGGAACTCCACCTTACGACTCCCCTTGCAACACAGCCTCGCATTTCGCAACAAAAATCAATTTTTGGCCAATGTTTGCCCATTTCGGACCATAGCACGTCGCGCCGCTCGTCCAGCGGCCACGTGGACGATGTGGCGAAAAAAATCGCTTCATCGTTTGCGGGAATCGCAGACGAGATTGGGAGAGGGAACTCGTTGCGCCGGTTCGCCGTCTACTCGCGCGTCGAAGTCTCTCGCACAGCACGCGGAACGACTGGCGTTGGAGGAATGGAAACGCGCTGGCAAAAAACGCCCATTAAGTTGACGTTTTTTAAAGAAAGTTTTATTCGGGGAATGCGTTTATTTGTGTAACAGGTCTGAGTTTCTACTCGCGTAAATCAATGATCACGACATGCGTCTTGTTTTGTTAGTAATACCCAGTCGCATGTTAAAAATCAGTGCAAGAATATTTCTTTAATAATATGTTAAACGAAAGGCATCTCCAGTAGGAAAGACGTTCTTGAATGTGCTGATATTACAAAAATACCTTTCTTAAAACGAGAAGAATTGAAAAAAACTGAGAGAGCTATTCATAATGTGCCTGAATTCTTTACTTAATTCTTTTAAATTGAACTGCAACACTGTTTGTATTCAGTGTTCTAGGTTTCAGTTTTCTTGTGAAATGACATGAAAATTCCTGACTAATTAGTTTGATACATAGTGATCCACAAGTACTCGAAAATATATTTAACAGAATATTTACCTCAAAACTTCGTTGGTGCGGCTTACAGTTATCTGACGCTATCAATTATTATAAAGCTTTTAAGTTTTTATCATAATGTCACCCATAACAAATTCCACACCAAACCGATTGTCTTCCATCGCTGAGATCAGGATTCAAATACCGGTCGATCCTTGTGCGACAAAATACGCCACACCAGGCCCCACAAGCCTGCCGTTGTTTGTTAATGTTAATATCTTGGTTCTCGTCTACGTAAAGCTAATATTCTTACCACATAGGTCGTGTTCAGATAGTATACGTAGAGATTGAGGTAATAGCAAGATTAAAATTGAGATATTAAAATTTACAAAAGACGTAAGACGTCTTGGGGTTGGTGTGGCTTCCCTTGTTTCTGCTCCAAGCCCTTCAAATCATTCTTTTAGATCAGGTGTGGCCATACGACTTTGGACTTTATAATAAAAAAGTGTATAATATTAGAATTGTCAACATTAAAACCTGGTTGAAAGTGGCTCACGCGGAAACGCAACTGCGTGGCCGTGTTTACGCGAAGGGCAGGCGCCGCATCGTCACCGGCGAGTGCCTTGTCTGCGCAGAAGCGGCTCGCGGGTGATTCTGGGAACGGCGGCGCGCAACGGCGTGGTCAGGTGCGACCTCTGGCCAAGGTGAGCGGTGGCGGCGGCGGCGGCGGCGGGCGCGCATGCGTGGCAGCCTTGACCGTGACATCAGTGCCCGCGCCCGCGTCTGCGCCGCCCTGCCCAGGCCTGCCCTCATAATGAATGGGCGCCCGCCCAGCCTCGCACGCACCGAAACGTGTCGCGGCATCGGTTGAGTCGTGGGCGGTGAGCGCGGGTGCGGTGCTGACCGGTGACCGAGGGCAGGGACGGATGACGGCGATGGTCGAGAACGATCGGTCCGTGTGAGCTGTGGCGATTGGTTTGGACGAACAGTCTCTATTTAGAGGAACGCGGTAGAAACAGAAGAATGTTTGTTCCGATGTGATACAACTAACTGTCGGTAGAGTTCCCTTGTCTTGTTAGAAATATTGTTGAGCATTTACAATTTGCATTTGTTACCATCATGGATGACGATTCTTAACACTGTTTATTTTTTGTGAAATCACGAACTCTCACCAAGGGTCTCAGTGACAATCACTGCATTATTGGGCCATATTGGCCCCCAATCGTCTAAAAATATTGTAATAAATTGCATTATTATGCATTTTCTTGTCGAATGGCAGATACACAATATGAGAAAGGAATGTAATGAATATATACAGAGACGCATATTGAATTAGAGGAAACGACACATACAGTGTCGAAAATTGGAATTAAAAGTAAAAGGTAGAGGGAATGTCAGGGGCAAAGGGAATGAAGTAAGAGGTCTGACTTTATTACACCTTCGTTTATGAATACTTACGCCCCTGGCAGTTTAGATTTAAAGCCATTTTATCAATAATTAATCGTATTTACTTCAGTTCCTGGTGTAGATTTGCAGTACTCGTACATTATGCGTCCTTAAACATTTTTTTAAAGTCAACTAACAAAAAGAAACCCCACAAGGCAAAAAAATTAAGTTCGCACAAAACACTGATAAATTAGGGCATGTGTATTATTTTAACCTACAAAAATTTTATCGCATCATTTTTAATACATTATGCAACAAACACGTAGTGAGGAAAGAGGTCCGTCAATTTTCTCGACTGACAGGTTCCAAATTAACGTGAAATGAGCGTGAAAAACGTTCACAAGTTCGAAGAATTCACAAAGAAGCGACATGTACAAATATTCTTGAGGGTTTCCCACTCATTGCATCACTGGCATAAGAGTGTTCTTGGCCCGGCAATGCGGATGATAACTAATTTCACCGTGTGGATTTTCCCTGTGTTCTGGCAAGTTGCTGGCTTTGCACTCCTACTCTTCCCACCTCCCACACCGCCTTCACCTCTTCCTCCATTACCTTCGCTGGCGGATAAGCCTGGGAAAAAGCTCGGATTAGAGTTGGATAACATCACGCGAGATCTCAAGCTTCAATCTCAAACGATTTGTTTCGCCCTTTGTGAGGGTTATTTCGGTCATTATTTTCAGAAGCACTTTTCTCTCTTTTTTGAAAGAGGTTGTGTGCTCGGCCGCATCCAATATCTTTTTTTCTTTTCGTGGAAACCACATAATAATGTCTCAAAGAACTGTGTTATTTTTAGAATAATTGCAACATTTAAAAAGCAAAAGCAACCTCAGATCTAGATGAGAGTTTATGACTTATGGAGGGGTACATTGCCAAGGTCGAACTAAAACAAGCGTTGTTGTCAAATATTAAGTAGTACATAAACAAACACCAAATGATATTTCTTTTTGACTAGTGTTGAAAGAGCCAATGTAATATTTCTATCCTAATTAATAATATTATCAAACATTGTAAAGTAATTAGAACGAAATGATACGTATTTTTCTAGAAACAAATGTAAAATAAACTTACAATGAAAGCATATTGACAAGCAATGTCAATATGCTTTCATTGAGCATATAAAAATGTATTAATGATGTTTTACAAAATTATACTAGAAATATTGTTCTGTAATTTTCTTCAATTGCTATTAGTAGTTATCATTATTTATCATTTATAATCGATATAACCAATGGCGGATTCGAGGGCTGGATTACAGAAGTCATGACACTCAACTTTTAAAAATCAACATTATTCCGCACGAAGGAAAGCAAAATTCGTACGTCAGGCATTATCCGATGATTTCACCAATATACATTTCTGAGGGCTGCAATCGTTATAACATGTGCCTTCGTAGGTTAACTATTTTGCGAAATTCTCTGGTTAACAAAATCATAGTTACAAAACAATCCCACATAACCCTCAAGCAAACAGACCTTCTAGTGAAGTCACTTACATTATTACACAACCACCACAAGACGAATGCTTCCAATTACTCACCTTAGAGTCTAAATCCGTCTCTCCCCATAGTGGTGTTACAATAGCTCATACTTTCTCACATTACGTCTAAATTTGAAATTTTCGAAATTTTAGAGTTCTATGAACATGGGACCTGCTCTGTTCATTTAAGCGCTATTGTTTTATTCATGGAAACATTGTTGAAAAATTTTGACGCGGATTTTGAGAAAATGTTTTTTAAATTTACATTAACTGCAAGCAGAAATTACTCGAAAATTACTTTTTTCAAAAAGGTGTACATGGTCTTTTTTAAAGATCTGATACTTTAGAACAATTTGTTTAAGACAAAAATCTCTATTTTCAAATTTGTAGTTTTGAAATGTTAACTGTTTACAATTTTCCAAAATTACAGTTAGTCGGAAATGAATCTAGAACCACATTTTCACCGTTGCTTGAATGCTGTGAGGAGAGAATTTAAAAAAAAATTAGGTCTGCGCCGTTCTTTTAAGTGTAGTTTGCTCTATTAGAGGACAAAGTTCAATCAACAAGTTTTGAGCCAATTTTGAGAAAATTTGAAAATATAATTGATGCTTCGTGTAAAGTATCTCCAAAATACAAATAACTGTTTCAAACTCGGAGAGTCTAGAGTTCCTTTAAATCGATCAGAGAATATAAATTTAGGAGAAAGTCGGCTGAACGGAATAGGCGCTAGCGTTGACCTTAGTCGGACAGACAGACGAGCGGACAGGACAGAAGGTCGGACAGATGTTTTGGATGGATTAACAGACAGATGTTTTGCCGTCAATCGATTTTTCGTCATCAAGGGCCCACAAAACTTTCACTGCACAACGAATTGTAGGAAGTAATTTACTATAGATAGAAATACGATTTATCTTTTTTTTGTCACCAGAGCCCGCCAGTAAGAGTTTTTCTGTCGAAAAGTGGCCGTTTTGCAGTGCACGATTACACATTCTTACGAAGTAAGTACGAGAAAGTAAAAAATCAGACTTGAAAATGCAAAAGGAAGAAACTGGAAAGAGCTAAATTAAAGACTACACTTCCAATAGCGTCCTATTCGTGAGGCAGGTAGTGGTTCCGTCGAGGCCATTGCCTCCTGCGCTTCTAGATGCGCAGCATAGCTCCGGCAGGAAGTGACGTCGAAATGCGCGCGCGTGTGTTCCCGAACGTTCCACGAGTTGAAGAATACGTGGAAGGTCCATCGCTTAATGCAAAATATGAACTTGTAGTAGCGTTGAGAAATCGTGTCAAGGGTATTTGAGCAAAGGTTAAATGTAAAAACGCGATCGAAGTCATTAAGTTGTAAAAATCGTGTATACGAGTTTTATTGTTTCTCGTCTTATAAAATGTTTAATGCTTTAATAAGAAACCTCCAGGCTTGCTCGTTGGTCAAATATTATCTCCAACTAATATTTGCACCATATCTGACATGTGCATCATAAAATAACATTTAGAAGTTTTTGTGGAAGGATGAAACATTTTTTTATTCTCGCTCTTTAAAAAGAAACCAGTTTTCAATGAATAATCAATATAAGAATTCCTAATTCATTGCACAATTTCCATTAAAATTCGGAGTGCTTCATACTGTTGCCTCAAAACTGTAACACTTTAGAAAAAGTGAAGAAGTTTGATCATTTAGAAGTTTTAAGTTCATCACACAGACCTCATTAAACCTGTAATGAAACAATTATATAATTTTCTTTTCACAATGAACTTAATATTTATGAGAATCGCTCTAAAAATGTTTTGAGAATTTTGCGTCAAATATTTTACTTGCTCTGTTTTTAACCTATAAAATTTCCCTTCTCGGTAAAATGAAGCTAATTTATGAATTAGCGTTTTCATTTTATGTAGGAAAGTTTCATTTGAAGATGAAGAAATCTGATGATCTAAGTTTGTACAATACAATAATCAACTCGGGTCCAACTTTCATTTTGAATCAAATTTACAAGCAACGTTAGGTATGAGATACATGAGTTGGACATTGTAATAATCTCTTTTTTCCTAGGTCTTTTATACAGCCAACAATCGGTTATTTACGACCCGTTGAAACGCATATTCACTTGACACCAACACACTTGCCGTCTCCTCTGATCTGGGGTCAGCAGAACGCAAAATCATCTGCGACAACACACATATGAGAGACAAGGGACAATCAACCATACCCAAGGGACTTGAACCCTTCAGACCGAAGCGCTGAGTCGGTACGCGCTCTTAGCCAGGTCGGCGCAATAATCTTTGATTGCTATAATATGTTCAGTTGTGCAGGAATCAAACTATTTGACGTATTTTATTTAGAATAATTTCCGGAGAAGTGTCAATGACGCTGTCTTACCTGAAATGTCCAAATTCAGTGATATACGAAACAATTCTTGGGCTAATACTGGTTGGCGCACTTGAACACAATGACAAAGTCGAAGAAGTTCACACCGCGAGCGTTACATAAGGCACACGAGCGGAGGGGCAGCGGAACCGGACTCTAGAGAGGCGGCGGCGGCGGCGGCGGCGGCAAGCCGACCGGCTGCGTTTGTGGTTGCCATGACTACCGCCGACCCGTCCTGCTCGCCTTGCGCCGCAAAGTCACCCTGGCCGTGCGCCTGATACGCAGCACTTGGACCCAGCGCCTCGCGGTGCCGTGACGCATACGCAACGGACTGCCCGCAGAGGATCTGCTCTTTTAATAATTTATTTATCAATTTTTATTTCTTTATTAACGAGACATGCCCTTAGAAATTCAAATAGTTACGCAAAGTAAATTGGTTACATCGCAAGATGCGAATAATAAAAATACAAAAAGCTAATTACTTAATAATATAAAACGCACAGCAAAAGTAAAAACTATTTCACAGCGAGTAAAAGAATATATTATATATGAGTATATAATAGTATATAATATAAGTATATAATATATAACATATTCTATATGTCTTACCTACATATAGAAGTAGTAAAGACAGCCACAGAAATAATTTAAATCATAGAATTAATTATGGTAAATACACTCCGTATCAGGGAATAAGTTTAAGGCATCTAAAAATGATTTAGAATCGTGATCGAAAAAAAATCAATCTTATCAGCATTGTAATTGGCGGTTCCAGGCAATCTATTAAACATAATATAATAGCTGCAGTTCGTTGAAGATGCGTTCACCCAGAAACAGGATGGGGTTTTCATTCTTATCTCAGGGTTGTGTAGAGAGATAAGATAAATGACCTCAGAAGAATCAATGATACCATGTAATATTTTATATAATATGAAGAACTCTAGTAGTGTAGCGTCTTCTAGGCTTTAAACAGTTTTAAACCTATTAACTTGAGATTTTAAATTGGCATTAGATGGAAACGAAAAAAAGGCCAGTCCCTCACTAGCAAACCATGACGATCCACAAGGTGTCAAAAAATACTTTGCTTGTCCCAAACGATGGACTGAAGAGGTTTTACCGTGTGTGATGGATAATTGGACGGGCAGAAACACTACTAGTTTATTGTAGCTAAGCTTTATTAATAATTTATTAAAGATAATTCAATAATCTATATGTTGCATGTGACGTTTGGGGGGGGGGGCTAACATAGACCTACTAGTCAGAAGCAAAGTTTTCAACCCTCTCTCCCAGTATCGCTTTTTTTTTTTAAGTTTATTTCTATCTGTTCAACAATACATGTTTTTCAGAGGAGTTAATTTTTACCAGATCCTTAAGATTTGGTTATAACCTAACTGCGGGTTTCCGTCGGATAACTAAGAAATTCAGTTTTAATAGAGATTTTTAGTACAGATAATAGAAAATTATATTTGGGGAATTTGAAATATGTAGTTATAATTTTGATCTGTTCACCCAATATTCATTTATGGGGGATGAAACCAGTCTCTTGGAAATTTTGATTTTATTCGAAGAGCTAGCTCTCCGGTTTGACCTAGATTGAAATCTTTGGCACTTATTGCAATTGGAAGTAGATCGAAAAATTTTTGGGCTTGTTTTGTTATGAAGTCTGTTATGTTCGGGATTTGCAACTCGTCATGAATTTGCGTGTTTGAAATGAACCATGGTGCTTTTACTATTTTTCGTAGGATTTTGTTTTGTGTACTTTGTAAGTTATTCTGGTTAGTTTTGACGGTATTACTCCAAATTGGACAAGCATAAGTAAGCGTTGGTCGTATAATCGATGTATAAATTAATTTTCCAGTATTTAAATGCAGATTAGATTTTTTATTGATTATTGGATAGAGTTGTACCATTTTTGCTTTAGTTTTGTTGATTGTAGATTGCAAATGTTTATTCCATTGGAGTTTGGTATCAAGAAGAACACCTAGATATTTAATAGGTTGAGAATTATCCACCCACTTAATAGGAATATTATTTATTTTTAGTTGTGTGTGAGGGTTTATTTGTCGTCGTGAAAAAATTTTTGCTTGTGTTTTACTCTGGTTGATTTTGATATTCCACTGATCTGCCCAGTCTGTGAATAGATTAAGATCATCCTGAAGGTAATTGATGGCTGTTTGTAAGACATTATGTTTGGCAAAAAGTGCGGTATCGTCTGCATAAAGGGCTATTTGAGAATTAATTAGAAATGGTATATCTGACATGAAGATGTTAAATAGGGTTGGCGATAGTGGTGATCCCTGCGGTATTCCTGCTGAAATTTTGTGAAGGTTTGAGTTGGCAAGGTTTACTTTAACCCTGAATTCTCTGTCGTTGGGGAAACTTTTGATTATGTTGAAAAGGTAGTTCGGGGTGTCTTTTTGTTTTAATTTGTATAATAAGCCATGATGCCATACTCTGTCGAAAGCTTTTGAGATGTCTATGAAGATAGCTGCAGTGTATTGATTTTTATGGAAACTATTAGCTATGAATTCAGTAATTCTTAGAAGTTGATGGGTGGGAGAATAATTTTGTCGAAAACCGAATTGTGATGGAGGGATTATATTATTTTCTGCTACAAATTCTTGAAGTCTTTTTAGAATTAGTTTTTCAAACAGTTTTGAGAGAGCTGGGAGCAGACTTATTGGTCTGTAGTTTTCTGGATTCTTAGGATTTTTGTTGGGTTTGCAAAAGGGTAAGATTGTGGCGATTTTCCAAGCTTTAGGGAAGTAGCCTATTCTTAATGCCGCGTTGTAAATCGCAGTTATTCCAGCAATAACATTCATACTCAATTCCTTGAGAGCTTTGTTTGAGATGTTATCGTATCCTGAGGCTTTTTTGGTTTTGGTTTTTCTAATTTCGTGTTTTACTTCTGCAGGCGAAATATATTTTATTCTGGTTTGGGCAGAATGAGTCTGAAAATTAATAATATTTTCTATTTTCTCTTTGAATTTCTGGTTAACAACTGGGTTATTAGTAAATGAGTTTTCGAAATGTTTTGCTATTAAGTTGGATTTTTCGTTGTCTGTGTTTGCTGTTGTCGACCCATATGTGAGTTGTGGAATACTTGTTTTTTGGTTTTTAAGTCTTTTGATTGTGGTCCATAAGTGCCGAGATGAAGGGTGAATTTGTTTTATGAAGTCCCTGAAATTATCATATCTTAATTGATCTAGTCGCGCTTTGATAATTCTGGATAGTTTATTAATTTTCCTTTTGATATCAGGTCTACGATTTGTTTGCCAGTATCTCCTTAAATTGTGTTTACTTTTTATTAAATTTTTAATATTTCTAGGTATTATTAATGAAGAATTGAAAGGTCGAGGTATAAATGTAGAAACTTTTTTGATGGTTGAATTAATGTGATTTGTTAAATTGTGTATTTCCAGGTCAATGTCATTTTTTGATTTAAGAGAAATTGGGTATTTGTAATTTATATTGATCAATTCTTTAAATTTATACCAATTAATCTTAGTAGGAAGCGGAGAATAATCAGCTATGTCATTAGGTTGAAAGGTAATTATTACCGGATTATGGTCTGAATCTAATTCCGGTATTACTGTTTGGAAAATTGGTAAATTAAAATGTTTTGTGATGATTATGTCCAGTATATCTGGAATTGAATTTGGATTGTATGGATAGTGTGTTGGCTCAGATGGAGCTGAAATTTTAAATTTTAATTGGTCTGCCAGATTTGCCAAGTTTTTTCCTTGCTGGGTGGTGACATTACATCCCCAAATTTTATTTTTACTGTTTAGATCTCCTATGATCATAATTTGACAGTTATAATTAAATAAAGCTTCATATATTTGACGGGGAAATAATTTATTAGGCGGTTTATAAGCTGCTACTATTAATATATTTTGTTTGTTAACTTTTGTTCTGATAGCAATTGTCTCTAAATTTTGATTAGTAGGACTGTTAATATATTCATGTTTTATTTCTTTATGTATTAAGATTAACACTCCTTCTGATGCAGTTGTAGATAATCTATCGTTTCTATATGTGCAGTAGCCAGGTACTGGAAATTTAATGTGCGGTTGTAAATGTGTTTCATTGATACAGGCTACTTTGATATTGTAATAAGTTAAAAAGTAACGAAGTTGGTTTTCCTGCCTCTTAATTCCATTTGCATTCCAATTTAAAATGTTAAGTAGCTGGGATTTATGGTTTAGATCCATTATTAATAGAGTTTTGAATAAGTGTTTGAATTTGTGGGAGCATTATATTTAAGATTTGATTTACAGTGTTGGTAATAATTTGTGTTATATATTGTGGTAAGTTGTTTGTTGTATGAAGAGAATTTTGCAAGTTATGTATTGGATTATTAGGAAACCAACTATTACTCATTTGATTTTGAGGCGAGGTTGAGTTTGGGGAGTTATGCATTAAGTTTCCTGTAAACCAACTGTTAGGCATTGAATGTTGAGTTGAGGTTGAGTTTTGAGAATTATACTTTACGTTTTTAGGGGCCCTTCTATTACTTACTGGATCTAGAGGTGAGGTTGGTGGGTTTTGTCTCATTGGGGGGAATTGACTATTTTGATATTGAAAGGTTGTTTGTTGTAAATTTTGGCTCGAAATGGCGGTTGGAATTTTACTTTTGTAATTATTAAATTTGTTTTTTAAAATATCTTTATAGTATTCACATCCTCTCCAATTAGCTGTGTGACTTTGACCACAGTTAACACAAACAGGGGTTATGCTGTTTTTTGGGATGTTACATTTTGAGTAATGATGATCCCCTTTACATCTTACGCATCTCGGACGTAGCCCGCAGTTAGCCTGTGTGTGACCAAATCTCTGGCAATTTTTACATTGGATTGGTTTGTTGTTAACTTATCTTGGTAATACTCTTACAACACTGTAAATGAACCTATTCATACTAAGGATACTTTTGCCTTTAACATTGTTTTCGAGTTCTACTGCACATACTGTTAATGGTTCACGATTCTTACCGTAAAGTCTTGACACCTTTTTCACTGGGTAGGATTTTGACAGTTCGTTAAAAATTTCTGTTTCGCTGTATATCACATGGATATCTTTGATGACACAATTAAATGACTTTCTGTGAGGATCTCTAAATGAGTCAAATTCAATTTTATTTGTTGCACAGAAAGATTTTAAAATTCTAAAATCTTCTATTGTATTAAGGTTAACTTTTATCTTATCATTAATTATTTTGACGGAGAAATCATCTTTAACCACTTATTTTATATCATTTAATAATACATGTAAGTTTTTATAATTATGTATTACTATCGGAGGAATTTTAATACTTGGTTCATTGTTTCTGTTATGTTCATTATCGTTTACTTCACCTAGGACTTCAAATCGATTTTCAGTTTGAACTGAGTAATTTAAATTATCATTAGATCTTGGTCTTTTCCTATCGTTATGGTAAGTTGAAAAAGATGTAGAATAATTTTTATTTGAAAGGGAAGTACTTGGCAGAGAAGAAACTTCTGGATTTGTTGTTTGGTAAGTACTTACATTATTTCTAATGTTATTACTGTCCGGATGAATGGTATTTGCATCTGAAGTTGTTCCTCCGGATTGCTGCTGGGGTTGTTGTTGTTGGGAATGTCGCTGATCTTGTGGCGTAGTTCCCATTAGTTGAACTTGAGTTGGCGGTTGTGAATGCAGCTGTTGTATTACCTGTTGTTCTTGTGTATGCTGCCATTGCTGGGTTTGCGGCTGTTGCAGTTGAGGTGAGAGCACGATTTGTAATTGCTGAATTTGTTGTTGGTAGTGATGCTCCATTTGTTGCATCTGTTGTTGCTGTACTTGCAGTTGCATTTGCAAGTGTTGAATTTGTTGCGTATGCGTTGGTTCTTCCCAGTATCGCTGGAACCCTGAATGAAAACTACGTTCAAAGTAGAGGTCTTGGACCCAGGAACAAACTTTCAAATATTAATTACATTATTGACATGACTGTTCATAAGACTTGCAAAGGAAAAAAATAATATATGTGATCGATTCTAATGTAAAGATATCAAGATTGAAATGTAATAATCACAACATTTCAAATGTGTTTTTCAAGTTCGAAGTTATAGAAAAAAACAAATGTATAACTATAATATTTGTATAATAATTCAAAAACTAGACACAGAGATCTGCAGTATAAAACAGGGCAGAGTTATTATGAAAACCTACCATTGAGTTGAAGAGATTGGAAGCTGAATCCACAACAACAGACACATTTTAAAGAGAGGTGACATCCAATAAAATACAAAACTACCAACAAAACCACATTTTCTCATATGAAAATATGTGTGCTTTTCATTCTCACAATTATATTACATTTTCCTAAAATAGAGAATAAAATTATTTAATTTTGAAACTCTGTGGAAAATTGACTAATTATTAATAACATAAATTAAAAGATGACGCATCAATTGAAGAAAAAATTGTTTAAGAAGTCCCATAATACATTCAGGGTACCATAAAACTTAAAAATATCACTCCTCATCGCGAAGGGGGTGCCACCTCTTATGCTTAGGATACAGTTGCACTGATTTCATCCACAACCTCTCTTCAGCTCTGCATCACGTCCGTGACAACGGTGGTTACAACAGTTCTAGGTACCGCTAGCATTGTCACTAATCACAGTCATAGCCCTTTCTAGATCTTAAACGATAACATCATGGACTCAAATTCTCGACACCATCCACCGTAAATTATCAGAGTGCATTTTGATATCCAAGGCTTCGTGATAACATCTACACCTGGTCACATAAAAAATCAGCTTCGGGAGCAAATAACACCTTTTCGCCACCGGAGCAATAGGCAGGAGCGCAAGGTTGAGCGCTGACGTTCGAAACTGGTAATAGGGAAGGAGAATAAAAAGGGCTGCATACGAAGAATCTGTTTGTGTCCCCGGCCAATCAGGAGCCGCCGTTCCGCCCCCTCCTGTTCGCAACAGTGGTTCCGGGCGGCCGTAGGCCGGTGTGGTTCAGTTGGAGACCATAATGCAAATTATGGTCTCCAACAATTAAATTTCTATAATGCAAATTAAACAATATAATAAATTGAGTAATGAACTTAATAACATATAACTCAGTATGGTTTCAACATATAATTCAAAAGTCGTAAGTTTCAATCAAAGAAAGTGAATGTGAAAAGAGTTTTTATATCTTCTGATCTTATTAGCAATTAATAACAAGTGAATGAAACAATAATTTATTACACTGCTTAAATTAAATCTTTAAGGAGGGGGAAGAATGCTATTTGTGCTGGCAGTGCAAATAAATTGGCAAACATAGGAATAGCCATTTCACGTTTGAGTAGTAACGACTATCATAACATGAGCTGGTGATAACACAAAACAACGAGCGCACGACAGGGCATTATTCCAAGTTACGGTCGTTAGTTTTCTCACTTACTTGTAGTAAGTGAGGGAAAACAGATTCCGCGCATAACAACTATTGAGCTGGAACGTCATATCCGGCCCTGACCTACACGACAGTTTGTCGGTATTCATCCTCCAAGTCTTTCTCTAGAGAGGAACCGAGCGATGCAGGATAAACTCTTATCTCCAGTGATGTGTGGTAGTGAAGTACTTGGAAGTATACGCATAAGAAGAGAGGAGGGGACAGGGAAGAGGAAAGAAAGATCGCAAGCGGTCAGTGGCCCGTTTGTTAGTTCTCCTCCAGCATTTGCTTAGCAGTCTTCGCAGAAAGCACCGAAAAGTATTGATTAAAGCAGACAGGCGCTAGGATTTTTTCTAAAATACAGTGAATAAATTCGATTATGTAGCTAGCTCTAAAAATCCTCCATGTCTGGGATTCGAACACTAGTACCTCCCAACCAACGATACCGCATGTAAAACGGCGAAGAAGACATTACAGGAGGAACGACGGTCGGAGAAGTGTGAGACAATATTGAGAATCACCCTCTCATCAACCAATGTCGCTAAGTCCTCATAATGTATCATCAATCAATATAAAACTGTTTGATATTTCAAGGAACGTCAACTGTTTGAGTCATTAGTCCCGTTAGTGTAGAGATGTTTTTATCACGGGAGGTAGTGGTGCTCTTTCCCGCTGGATGGTGAGATCCAGCGCCGACCTCCACGTGGTTTGCTGGGTATTTTCCAGTGCAGATATCGCCTCCCGACACAGGGGGCACCTCTGTACAGGGCACACCCCAGCCGGTTTAAGCTCTAAGCTTCCAACTCTTCTCAGGTCATGTGCGGCAGTGTAGTGTAGTGTCTGTAAGAGTGCATATACACTGATGAGTAGAGTGAGTACAGTGTATGTAAGTGAAAGTAAGACGAAAAGATAATACCAGAACAAAGAAGAGGAAGAAAGATCACTTGCAGCCCGTGGTCCGTTTGTATGGGGTACTGATCCGACATTCTTCGGTATTGATCGGCAAAACCGCGGAAAACTTCTGATCAGATCAGCCGACCTCTAGAAGTTATTTCTACATTCCAATCAACACAGACGTCTGCGCGCATGGAGAGGATAGTACACGGACAGATAAGAGGAAGGGAAGATCACGCGCGGTCCGTGGCTCGTTTGTGGGGACACTGATCCGGCATTCTTCGGTATTGATCGGCGAGACCACGGAAAACGGCCACTAGAATTCTCCTCCTGACGGCGGATGAATTCGCACATTGCAATCGCCCCAGTCGCCTGTGCGTCTGCGTAGCTGCGTTCTGTGCTCCCTGTAAAGAGCGGCGTAGCGCATTCCTCACGGCGTCGCCACCTCCGCCAACACCGCCTCCGCCATCGCCTCCGCCATCGCCTCCTCCGCCTTCGCCTCCGCCATCACCTCCGCCATCGCCCCTGCCGTCGCCTCCGCCATCGCCTCCGCCATCGCCTCCGCCATCGCCTCCGCCATCGCCTCCGCCATCGCCTCCGCCATCGCCTCCTCCGCCTTCGCCTCCGCCATCACCTCCGCCATCGCCCCTGCCGTCGCCTCCGCCATCGCCTCCGCCATCGCCTCCGCCATCGCCTCCTCTGTCATCGCCTCCTCCGCCATCGCCTCCTCCGCCATCGCCTCCTCCGCCATCGCCTCCGCCATCGCCTCCGCCATCGCCTCCGCCATCGCCTCCGCCATCGCCTCCGCCATCGCCTCCGCCCATCGCCTCCGCCATCGCCTCCGCCATCGCCTCCGCCATCGCCTCCGCCATCGCCTCCGCCATCGCCTCCGCCATCGCCTCCGCCATCGCCTCCACCATCGCCTCCGCCATCGCCTCCTCCGCCATCGCCTCCTCCGCCATCGCCTCCTCCGCCATCGCCTCCTCCGCAGTCGCCTCCGCCATCGCCTCCACCATCGCCTCCTCCGCCTTCGCCAGGTCGCGCCCTCAGAAGGACGTCCGCACATGACGTCACGCATGACCGGGCGGGCTTTCACGCGCAAGGAGCTTCCAGCATAATGGAAACCCTTGGCAGGCGTCAATCACCACCGCTGCGGAGGCCTGGGGGCTTTCGGAAATTATTGTGAAATGCTGCCAGTCTCAGAGTTGCATTTTGATGAGGGCCGGACGACGAGGAAATCCGTCAAGCGCAACGAGGGAAAAGGCTTGGACCGATTTCATCTTAGGGCAATCAATAGGTTTGCCTCCTCAGAATGTTTCCTAATCTAGTTGCAAATTTCTGTAAAGCTTATACGTACTTTTTGGTTTGAAGTTTTTGTTGTTGTTGTTGTTGGGTTAAAATTACATGTTTGGTCTAATAAATCTTGCAAAATATAATACTGCAAGGCGTAGAAACACGAAAAATTACTCAAGAAATTCAAAATACAAAAAGAGTATAAATTATTTATGTATACTAAACTATATTATTCTGAATTTATGATTTTTTTTTAAATTGACAATGTGGTAAAGCCATGTTTGACAAATTAAAGCATAAATAAGAAAAAAAACACAATGGTTATCATCTTCAAAAAAGTGGTAAAATTCCCAAGGCGGAAAAGTTTACTCCAGTGTTTAACAACTTGGACTAACTAGAAGTGAACTCCGGGCAGCTCCTTTTCGGGCACATCGCACGTTAATTATACGACCTGATTCGCGTGTCTGGGAGTTTTGGCAGCGGGCGCTGGCGACAGCCGCCCGGGAGCCACGGCCCGCCCCCCCACCCTCAACCCCGCCCCCCGTCGCGCCCTGCGACTCCCACGCCGTGCTCGCGTTCTCAAGGCACACATCCGCACGCGAGCCGGCGCCCCAGCCCGGCGACCCGCGCGCCGCGTGCCAGCTACCGACTGCCGCAGCCGCGCCCAGCCACTGTGCGGGCTGCCCGGCTCGGCCACGAGCTTCCTCGGCAGGGGCCTGCTATTAAAATAGACGCATTGCTGGTGTAAGTAAGGATAAAGATTTAGCACATAAGCTTAGCCATGTGCCGCCTAAAATTAGAGGGGTGCCAACTACATTTTTGGGACCCAAGGGGCCTCTTTTCCGATTAAACATTTTTATTTACATATGACATAGTGTTTTAGTAAATAAATAAAACATTCAACGAAGAATGAAATTATAATAGACGCCTTGCTGGCGTGAGTATGGATAAAGACTTAGCACATAAACACAGACATGTGCAACGTAAGAGAAGAGGGGTGCCAACTACATTTTTGGGATCCAAGGGGCCTCTTTTGCGATTATACATTTTTATTTATATATGACATAGTGTTTTAGTAAATAAATAAAACATTCAACGAAGAATGAAATTATAATAGACGCCTTGCTGGTGTGAGTATGGATAAAGACTTAGCACATAAACACAGATATGTGCAACGTAAGAGAAGAGGGGTGCCAACTACATTTTTGGGATCCAAGGGGCCTCTTTTCCGATTATACATTTTTATTTATATATGACATAGTGTTTTAGTAAATAAATAAAACATTCAACGAAGAAAGAAATTATAATAGAAGCATTGCTAGCGTGAGTATGGATAAAGAATTAGCACATGAACACATGTATGTTCAGCGTTAGAGAAGAGGGATGCTAACTACGTTTTTGAGATCCACGGGGTCTCCTTTCCCATCAAAAATTTTATTTATATATGCCATAGTGTTTTAGTAAATAAATAAAACTTGCCACGGGGAAGTAATTAATTAATTTAATTATACAATTTGCAAGTTAAATGATGAGTTGATTTAATATTGAACTATTTTCAGGTTGCCAAATGGTTGTAGGGGTTCTTTCCAAAATGACGAATATTAAAGACCCAAAATATCAGTTCAACGTAATTACTTCGCCTACTTCCTACAGAATGTTCTTTGACCCATACCTTTATCTGCTAGTCTCCGACCACAGATTAACTGTGGGGGTGTAAAACCAATGGAAACCTCTATGATGTTATGAGACACCCGATAAATTTCGTAAACATACTGTTGGATTTGATTTCTTTTCCCTTCCCCCGGCGAAACTGTTCATACACAAAAATAGTATAAAAAGAACAAATACCATTCTGTTTGGTGCGCGTGTTAAATTGGTTTTCCTTTTATATTGTTCATAGAGTTATTTAAAATTACAAAATAGTTGTTGAAGAAACAAATTTTAGTACCATAATCAAAAGAGTATTGCTTGTGCACCACAAGATATAGGCTGCGTGCTGCAAAACTATTAGAAATTCGTTGCGATGTTATATCAAACGTGTATTTTTCAATATTTTGTCTACGACAGCTCATGAGTCATTTTTTTAAAAATTTCATTGAATAATATCTTAATCAATAGCAAAAACTCAGTGTGTTTGTTTCGACAATGACAAATTTCGTTTGTTTTATTGTTATGGCGTTGGCATGAACCGTTTTAAACATGTTAGGTTAACATTTTTTATGAATACCCGTAGGTCTTATTAAAATCGTTTGGTTATTGTCGAACAGTTAAGAGTTGATAATTTTGTTGTTTAAAAGTTTATAATTTTATCTTATATTTTTGTAATATATAAAAAATCGTTATTATTAATTCATAAGAGGATGAATTCCATTATGAAAAGATTGCAAGATTACAAGATTATTAAAAAAATAATTTTTAACTAATTTTAATAATTCAGATTTCAGGTATTAATTAATTAGATATTGATATAAATTCTTTCGGTTTGTAAGAACTTGTTACCATCTGACTTTTAATATTTCCTTTCCATAATTCCCTACTATGAGAATATGTAGCATCGTTCAACTGTTTCATATTTCCTCGAATCTACGATATTCTCGACCAAGGTAAGTTTAATAGCCGAAATCGAGCGCTGTATCTCAAACAATAACAAGTAATAACGTATCAGCATAAAATAAATAATTTGTGATGGATTGCTTTCAAATAATGGTGCAGAGTAAGAAATTCAAATCAATGTCTACCATCTTCTAATCCTCCCGAACATTATTTTTCTATGTAAGTATCTTAAATTATAAGAAAGAACTATGAAAACCTGCAAGATTCCGGATTGACATGATAATATCTATGTAAGAATTTGGGCTTGTGAATACTTCACGCCATTAACTTGTAATGATAGCGTTATGCATGGAAGAGCCTGGAAACATACATTCATTTCACTGGACAATACTTATTCACAGTAATTCGAACTACCAACGCATCTTCCTTCCGCGTCGTCGACGCTCGTAGGCCGGCAGTTCTTCGCGGCGCGTGCGATGTGCCCCTGGCGATAGGCGCGTCGCCCGCTGCGCTACCGCCTACGCAGGAAACTGGGCCGCCCCGCGAACTTCGCCCACTTCCCACGCCGCCGCCCCCGTCGCCTCCACATGCTCCTGTGCGACGCGTGCGCGGGCGGGCGTCCCCCACGCGGCGACTCCCACCGCAGCGGGAATAGCTCCCGCACGTCCACCCCCTGACAGCTCGCTCATTGGCTCATTCGCTCACCCGCTCGTCGCCTCACCCGCCAACTCGCTCGCCCGCTCGCTAGTTCACCCGTCATCTCGCTTGCCTGCCAGCACGCTCGCCCGCCACCACGCTCGCCCGCCACAACGCTCACCCGCCATCAGTACGCTCGCCTGCCAGTGCGCTCGCCCGCCAGTACGCTCGCCCGCCAGTACGCTCGCCCGCCAGTACGCTCGCCCGCCAGTACGCTCGCCCGCCAGTACGCTCGCCCGCCAGTACGCTCGCCCGCCAGTACGCTCGCCCGCCAGTACGCTCGTCCTTTCGCAGTCTCACCCGACAGCTCGTTTGCCCCCTTTCCAGCTCGCCCGGCAGCTCGCTTCCCCACTGGCCCGCTCGCCCATCATCTCACTGACCGAACGCACGCCCGCCCATTGGCTCGCTCAGTCTACATGCTGCCTCGAAAGTTCGTTCATTCTCCAGCACGCTCGCTCATCAGCTCGCTCGCTCGCTCGTTCGCCATCTCGCCCGCCAGCACCCCCGCGGCGGGAATCGCCAGCACGCCCGTCCGCACGCCCGTCCGCACGCCCGTCCGCACGCCCGTCCGCACGCCCGTCCGCACGCCCGTCCGCACGCCCGTCCGCACGCCCGTCCGCACGTCCGCACGCCCGTCCGCATGCCCTTCCGCACGCCCGTCCGCACGCCCGTCCGCACGCCCACCCCGTCCGCACGCCCGTCCGCACGCCCCCGCACGCCCGTCCCACGCACGCCCGTCCGCACGCCCGTCCGCACGCCCGTCCGCACGCCCGTCCGCACGCCCGTCCGCACGCCCGTCCGCACGCCCGTCCGCACGCCCGTCCGCACGTCCGTCGGCACGTCCGTCCGCACGCCCGTCCGCACGCCCGTCCGCACGCCCGTCCGCACGCCCGTCCGCACGCCCGTCCGCACGCCCGTCCGCACGCCCGTCCGCACGTCCGTCGGCACGTCCGTCCGCACGCCCGTCCGCACGCCCGTCCGCACGCCCGTCCGCACGCCCGTCCGCACGTCCACAAACCCTTCTGCTAACACACCTGCCAGCTCTCTACCCATCCGCCAACTTATTCTCCAAATATGCACCTCTCGCATGTTCACTTCCTTATCAATTACCCACTCTCCCTATTTCCCACCCACAACCTACCTTCCTCTGCCCGTCTACCTTCCGCTCTTCCCAGCCACCCACTGTCCCATTCATCCGCAGTCGGCTCGCCCACCCACCGCCTACCCGAAACGCGAGGCGCCCCGGGGAGAATTTCGGGAGAGGAAGTTCTCGCCCGAACGCCGGAAGAGGCACAAAGAGCAGCCGATGGGAACGGATGTGCATTGACCGGGCACGATCGGGCAAAGAACGCAACGGACGGCCACATTTCTGGAAAGAAAGGGGCACCTCACAAGTCACAGTGCCACAATATTCCCGCTAGGGATCAATGCTCTTACAGAAGAACGCAATGAACAGGAAAATATATTGATGACAATGAAATAAAATAAATAATTTCAAAGAAGTGTTGGAGAGAATTCATTAAGAGAATCATAATGCCGGCAATAAAATTGTACAGCATGGATTCCTTAACGGAAATTAAAGACGAGTGCGAGAAATTTGAACTCACATTTTTATGAAAAAAAAATGCCGTTGCTGAATAACGGAATTATTTCACTATCCTTGTAATTGTAATTGTTTCGTACCCATTATGTCATCATTATTTTCAGCGTAACTCACGACTTGCCAATATTATTAACATGTACAATTTTCATATTGGACGTACAAATATTCTTAAAATTCTCATTAAAAAATTAGAAAAAGTAAGTCTCTTAATTTAGTTTTAATTATTGAAAAAGGGAAAAAATTACATTCACGAGTAAAATATTCAAATGTTAATGTGATTTTGTATATAGTATAGTAATAATTTCATCCACAAAGAGTAAGTATAAAGACGCTCTTTCGCATAGTTTGATTGTCAGAATGCTTCGCGTGTTCGCAGTTTGCATGGAAACTGAAATGAGATCAGCTCAGCAAGGTGATCCGGTATTTGGAGCCAACATACCAAATGATTGCCAGAAGCTACAATTTCCGTTCCAATTCATGAATACTTAATCCGTTATTCAGTCGCATGCCAACTGAAGTTTTGGGATATTCACTTATCACTATTGAATTAATAAGAAAATGGGCGAAATAGTACGTTAATATTAATTGATTTTTCTCTCGTCTTTTTCATGGTAGTGTAAATAAATAAAATAATGTATTGTTAATCATACATATCTCTTCAAAAAAATACTAATAAAATTAAAATTAATATTTTGACTCATTTTCATTACTTTTCTTTAAACGAATGATTACATTACCACATCATCTATGTTAACGCATTGTTCTTACATGAATTGATTGCTGAAATTAAATAGAAATATTTCATTAGACTTAATTGTAAGATCTGTAAGTGACAATAATGTTTTTATTCGAGATAATAGAGACGTTTCAGTTATTGCGTCAGATTATTCAGTCACGTATATGGACATTTTATTTAGACAAACGTAACTAAGACGTTTAATTCAATATGTTCAATTTTTATATTATTATATAATTTCCTTCACGTATCAACATCGTATCAACGCATTTCAAGAGGGTTGTAAGATATCCACTAGCTAACTTTACATTATCGTTACTCAGAATGCCGTATCTTCATTATAAACTAAAGGATGTCGTTAACAGAATGGCTTTTGGTTTGTTTTTTCAAAATTCATGTAGTATTATGTAATTAGTGTAGGGATCACAGAATTTTGAAAATGTGCACAGAATTCACTTCTCCCCATAGCACGTCATACGCAGTTTCAACTGTTTTTTGACGTAAAATAAATAAAATAAAATAAAAATAAAATAAAGAAGCACGGTTGGACGAACATTACTAGAAGACACCACTCTATGTGAAGCAGGTGAGGGTTTTCTTCACTCCAATACCGATTGTTTTGTCTGTTGGATCCACACAGATGAAACCACGCTTCACCAGAAAAGAGAATTAGCGTATGTTCCGTAGGTGTCAAGTATGCATTCGAGCTGAAGGACACCGCTCTCAGCATCTTCTTAAAGTTAAGGTAAGCTTAGCAATAGTTCCCGTATGTCAGCACGGGAGTTGAGACAGTGCTTCGCTGGGTGAGCGAGCCCTCACATCCCCGGACGATGCGGCCGGAATCTTCAGCGAACGATAAAATGCACACCCGGTAGTTAGATACACAGCATTTTGCATTGTGGTTTCACATGCGATAAGTGCTTTTCAAACGGTAGCCATCCAAACCCAACCCATAGAGATTATTCGGCACATTTTCATTCCTCTCGACCGGCAGCGGTGGCTCAGTGCATCAACTGATGTGCTGCAGCCTCTGACCAGGAGGTCCTAGGTACGAGTCCCGTCGGCGGCAGAATTTTCGATACTAGATTCTCAGCTAGGTTGAATTCAGTCGCTGTCTGGAGGAGAATTCTATCGGCCGGCTGCTCTGATCGGTAGTTTTCCCTTGTTTCTCCGATCAACACCAGGCGAATGCCGGAGTAGTACCCTAGCAAAAGGTTCACGGACTGCGCGCGACATTTCCTTCCTCTTCCTTGTCCTATCCTCACCACGTACACACACTTATATTATCATGTACTACATTACCACACATGCCGGGAGACCGGTCTGGGACTTAGAACTTATCCCGCCTGGAGCAGTGCCCCGCTGGTGGGAGATACCTGGGTGGGGAAAACTCAATAGGCAACGGTAGGTCGGCGCCGGATCTGGCCATCCAGCGTGGGAAGACCACCGCCACCTCCCGATGAAAAACACGCACTGCACTTACGGGACTCACGACCATAGTAGTTGACGCGCCCTGAATCACTAACAATCAATCAATCAAACCTCCCTGTTCCTGTACACCCATTGCATTCCCTCCCACGCGGGGCGGGGCGCAGCAGTGAGGCTGCAGCGCGATGTCGCAACGAAGGAAGGTGCGCCGGGCGACAAGACGCGTGTCGGGGCTGACGCAAGGCGGGCGCGGGCGCGGGCGCGGGCGGAGGTTTCGCGCTCGAGTGAGCCGCCCGCTGCACGCGCGTGCGCCCGCCTGCCCGTCGCGTGAGCGCCGCTCCCTCGCCCGCGTCGCGTCGCGTCGCGTCCTCCCGTCTCGCGTGGGGGGCGTTGGCCACGCGGCGCAAAGTCGCGCGGCGCAGCTCAGCTCGGCACAGCACTGCGGATGAGACGACGCGAACAAGAGTCATCGAGACAAATGTCGATGTTTCGAAACATAATGTTTGGAAAATGTTCCAAAATTTTAAAATTGTGAAAATTTCAAAATTTTGAAAACGTTGAAGATATTCAAAGTGTTGAAAATATTTGAAAGATTGGCAATGTTGAAAATGTTCCGAACTTCTAAAATATTGAAAATATTAAAAACATTCAAAATACTGAAAATTTTCAAAAATTTAAAAATTGTGAAAATTTCAAAATTTTGAAAACGTTGAAGACATTCAAAGTGTTGAAAGTATTTAAAATATTGGCAATGTTGAAAATGTTCCGAATTCAAAAATATTGAAAACATTCAAAATATTGAAAATGTTCAAAATGTTCAAAAATTTTAAAATTGTGAAAATTTCAAAATTTTGAAAACGTTGAAGACATTTAAAGTGTTGAAAATATTTAAAATATTGGCCATGTTGAAAATGTTCCGAACTTCTAAAATATTGAAAATATTGAAAACATTCAAAATATTGAAAATTTTCTAAAATTTTAAAATTGTGAAAATTTCAAAATTTTCAAAAATTATAAAATTGTGAAAATTTCAAAATTTTGAAAACGTTGAAGATGTTCAAAATGTAGAAATATTTAAAATATTGACTATGTTCAAAATGTTCCGAATTTCCAAAATATTGAAAATATTGAACATGTTCAAAATATTTCAATGGTTCCAATTGTTCAAAATGAAAACATTTATTTAAATAACACTTCGTCCAGGAAACATTCATTTTTTTTAAAATCTGATTTTTACGTCAGTTTTACAAACCTCCAACATGTTCGCTCTGGGGAAAAGAATTTACTTTGACAGTAGTCAAGTTTATTAATGTTTAATTGAGAGTTAACTGACAAAACAAAGTTTAAATAATTATCAGGACAATATTACGTAATACAATATTGGATTACGGATATGATTGGATACGGATTGCAATACGGATTTGATTGTACACAAATAAAACTAAAATTATAGTCGATCATTCTTTTAACTTATTTTTCAACAACGGCCGCTTTGGCTTCAAACAATATTCAATTTATTAATATTTGAAAATTATTATATTTTTTTCATTATTGTGATGCTTGTGTCATTCAAAAATGAATCATGGAACACTTAAAATCGATGTTTATAATAATCAGCATCAATAAATTCATGTTCTTCAAATCTTTGATATTGATGTCGCTTTCCTACACATCGCTCCCACAAATCGTCATGCCATGCCCACTTGAACCTCCTACATCGTCGGTGAGCAGAAAAAGTGAGATATCAACATTTTTCAGGAGGGAGGCTTTAATCTAATCTGAGCCTTTTATTTCGCTGCTAAAGACAAGTTTTGTTATTCTATGTGTGGATGTCTTGTGAACTATCTACTGTATTACTTATTTTCAATTCATGCAAAAATTAAAAGAAAGCTGTTCTGACATGTGATAGGTGTCTATGGTTTCATCAAATACCCAGGAATCCAGGAAAAATCTAAAACAATGAAACAGTTTCAATTGTGATTGAATATGTAAGTATTTGATGGGTTTAATCCATCCACTCTCATACTACGATTACCGACTGAATTATAATTTTCAGTGCGTCACTGCTTATAACACAGCTCACAGCTAATGATATAAGACAGCAATGCTACAAGGTAGAGGTGTTTTGCCACAATAAAATTGCTATTCATGTTTTGCCTTATGGAACAGCAACTTTCTTAATGTTCCTGGTATGTAAAGAAATGCAGTGTTTATATGTGTTACATTATGATATTGCAGCATCCATGAAGACCGTTTTATTAAAATATTTCATTTGCTGTAGTGTTATTCAAACGTACTATGGTAGTTGTTTTTGATCAGGGTGCTTTCTACTTTTTGGGAAACAATTTAGTGTGGTTTTGTTCTGCAGCAGTTTTGCTGCCTTGCGGTAGGCCTTTAATAGTGTGGTGAAATACAGCGAATTGCTGTCGTTTGTCAGTTACTACTTTGGCAACTCGCTTGACGTCTATGCGTCATACCTTTCGTATTTCAGGGTCCCCTACATTTGTCATGTCACATTAAAAACGGTATAATAATACTGAAAGAGGAGAGAGTAATAAACGAGGAAGGAGAAGATAATGGTGAGTTTGAGATATGCGTTGTACCTTAAGTACCCGTGATATGTATCAGATACTCTAAACCAGTCTCCCGGAATATGTGGTAGTATAGAGCATGTTAGTGTACGTGTGTGTGTAAGCGGAGAGGATAGGACAAAGAAGAGGAAGGAAAGATTGCAAGCGGTCCGTGGCCCGTTTGTTAGGGTACTGCTCCGGCATTCGCCTGGTGTTGATCGGAGAAAGCACGGAAAACTACCGATCAGAACAGCCGGCCGCTAGAATTCCCCTTCAGACAGCGACTAAATTCGACCTAGCTGAAAAGCTAGTGTCGAAAATCTTGCCGCCATCAGGACTCGAACTTTGAACCTCTCGGTCAGAGGCGCTGCAGTGACATCAGTTGACACACTGACCTACCGCTCCTGGTTCTAATACTGAAAAATGTGTGCATGGAATAAAATAAAATCGTTACCTTTGGTCAAATTTTAGCTTCGATTTCTAAGAGCACAGACTCACTCATGATCAAAGCGTCTGAGCATTCCATATTTTAATCTATAACATCTTTTTTAAATCATCATTCGCATATTACGAAAGTAAAGGATACGTTTCATATTTAATATTGTAATAGGAGCGTCCATACACCGAATTTAAAGTAATGAAAAGAAATAACACTATACCATAGAGAACATTTAAAACAATTGGATACCTTACATATTCATTCACACCACTAACGCAATATGCTGTTGAATAACTGTTGTCCCGCGATTCATAACGCTACCCTTCTATTTAAAAACATATGTAACGGTTGTGTACGCTAATCTGTACTCCATCAACGCTGCATACATATCGTTGCATTATGCAGTCCACGCAACGCGCTGATCATTTGTGCAGTGCGAACAATATAACACGTTTTCACATCCGCTCTTCGTACCGCACCGCCCCAGTGAGGTAACAGCGACACAGAAACAAACTGCGAACGGCAGGGCGTGATGTGGCATGGAGTACCGACATACGAAGAATAGCATATTCCATTGCGCCGCTGATTCCGCCATTTTATCATCTTTTTCTAGAATGGTTTAAACTATGCGGTATTGTCTGAGTGTTGGTAACCATCAATCTATCCAAAACTAATATCATAATACTCGATACTCTTCGTAAAACCTTCAACTGTTATAATTTACTTCCGACTGCGTAGAATGCTGCGTAAATATAAAATGCTGCGCAGAATTTTTATGTATTTTATAAATATTTTTATTCAGTTTAGTAGTTTCATATTACGAATGCACATTAAATCGTGTATTTTGTATGAAAGAAGCAAACCAAACAAGATATTTAACTCAAAAATGTTTATCTTTGTGTAATTTCAACAGGAAAGTTGTCTTACTTCCGTGTGCTATTTCTGGTTTCGAGCACCAATCTGTGATTTTGCGAAAAATAATTTCATTTACAATAGCTATAGTGTTTCAGTCTTAAATGCGGTTGCGTCTATTTGTGACCATAAAAATGATACTTGGAAAGAAAATTTTATATAAAAAACCATAATTATAAATATAACTAAGATATATTCATAAATAAATCCATATAAATCATAAATGAATTCATACATGAATACACCTAAATATCATTACTAGAATATAAGAAACTCCATACTGTGTGAGTCAGTACTAAATTGCACGGAATATGTGTTATTATAAAAATGTATTTATGCATTTGGCATTTTAAGTTCATATTAATCCGAATTTTACCAGCTAGCGATGTTTCCAGGCCTAGGTTCTGTTGTTTCATTTATTATCCACGCTTAGGTGTATGGGATACATGCATTGAGCATGGCGTATTACCTTCACGGGACGTATCTTACTTGGTCTGCCTGAACTTTTTCTTTCGTCGTACAGTTAAAGAAACTGAGACGATTTGTACTAGAAAACTACGGTTTCATTTAGGCCGCGGCCGGGAACCACCTCACAGAACACTTGAACGCTGTCGAAGATCCACCTGAGGGGCGTGATGAAAAAAGTCATTGAATGTAATGGTAGCGCTATCAGAAATTTGCAAAAGCTCATAAAACTCGTAAACTTAGATGTTAGGTTAAATATTTAAGCCGCATATTCGAATTAATTAACCATTAAATATGATATCCGTAACATCATCATTCTGAACGCGTGATCCAAACCGAATAACACGTCAAATCCCACGCGCGCTTCTCACCCCACTCTACCCCCCCCCGCTGCTCATCGAGGCGGGAAGAGGCCACCGCCGGCAACGGTGCCGGGTTGGCATCCCGCGCACGCCACTTGGCGCGCGATCGCGCACGATCGCCAGATGCCGCGATACGGCAGCTCCAAAGAGGGCAAGCGCATGCGCGCGCGAGATGGTCGCGCGAGTCGCAATATCGGAACGCGCCGAGCATACGCGACGCGCCGCGACAATCCCGCCCCGGCGCCGGTGTATGGCCTGCGGGGCGTGACGGCGTTGCAGAAGCGGCGCGGGGAACGCACGGAACACAATGCACTTTGTCTCGGGCGTCGATCGTTTTGGCAACGCGGCTGCTGACGAAATGTCGTTCGAAGCGGGAACCGATGTGGGGTAAGTGAATATGGGGTGAGGGGAGGAAGAAATGTGAGAAAATGCGGTATGTTGGCAAATTTGAATTGAATCGCTAAAGCACGTGAGAAATAGCACCCCATCGAATGATATTTAGGGAAAATTTAGCTCGAAGTAGTTATGACATCGTTCTTCTAAGCGGCAATTAAACATTAATATTACAACATCAAAATTTTCACAATCAGTAAAGCATTCAAGGTGGATTTGATAAATCAATAATATTTTGTATTTTGCTTCATTATAATTACACAAAAACTTAATAATTCGTTGTTTTCTTTCGTAAACGCGAATGTTTTCTCTGGACATAAATGTACGTAAAGTACAATACCCATCTTGGATATTATTTTCATCAGGAATACATAATATTTATTTAAGAAGGCAATTTTCTGATAGCCTCCACCAGTATTACAGAAATAAAGAAATCAATTACTTTTATTCAAATGCGTCAGAAAGGTATCCTATATAATTAAAGCCATCTTTTATTACTGTGAAATGCAATAATATCTTATAATTAGTTTTTAAATTGTAACAATCTTCAGTCTGAATTTTAAAAAGGACATTCGAACTCTTAAAAAATAATTGTCACTCTTCTGTCATTACATAATATAATGTTACAACATCCACCACTGTGCGATGGATTCCCAAGGAACCACACCTGACAAAAATTCTACATCTACAATGAGATGTCTCCAAAAAGACAAACAATGTAGTCTTTTGCTTCCTGAACATAACTAAGTCATCTTAAAGGAACTTTTAAATCAAAGTGAAGGAAACAATAAATAAATAATTATGATCCCCTTTGATCGGAGAAACCACGGAAAACTACCGATCAGAGCTGCCGGCCGCTACCATTCTCCTCCCCCTGAATTCGACCAATTCGCTACATAGCTAGGGTCGAAATCCAACCACCGTGGGAACTTGAACCCTAGGAACTCCTGGTTAGAGGTACTACTGGTTAGAGGATTATTATGGCTCAAATAAAATGTTTAAAAATTGAGTATATTATAACCCGCACGATGTGATTGAGAATGTCCGTACAATTAACACACCCACTTATCACAAATTTAAAAAATAATATCTCATAATTTTGTATTAATTGAGAACTAATTTGTTTAAGAATTAATTTAAATATTTTGAACCGACGCAGAACATCAAAATAGACCACGTTTAAGAGTGGGTATAGTAACTCAATGTTGAGTCAGCATCCCCACCCAAGGAAAATGCATAAAACAAAAAAAGAACTAAGAATACCACAATTTTGTACTAATTAAGAACTAATTTATCCCCAAATTTAAACATTTTGAAACGACGCAGAACATCAAAATAGACCACGTTTAAGAGTGGGTATGCTGGCTTAATGTTATGTCAGCATCCGCACCCAAAGAAAACGCATGAAACAAAAATAAATCCCAAAACCGTGCACTGCGCAGCATCCTCACAACCGGATGCTCCAGAGCAGCCCTCGCTCTCAGGAGTGTGCAGGGCGGGGTGGGGCGGCGCCGGTCCCTTCGCGTGCCCTTGACGTGAGTCAGGCTCCGTTACCTGCGCCCTCCGCCCGAGCCCACCCTCGCCGAGTCCGCATACCTGACCTCGCGCCATCCCCCGCGCTTCCTGGACCAGAAGACCTCTGGCATCGGGGGCGGCTGCTTTGGGCTGCTTGGCTTAGGGGAGCCATTAAGCCGCCCACTACAGAAGGGTGCTGCGATGAGAGGGTACAGTCCGGTCACGAGAAGATGCACGCTGAAAGATGCGGATCGGAACTCTCATTTTGTTGAGAAATGAAGCGATATCATTTCAATTTATATACATACATGCATACATACATTTATTTGAACTGCAATTGGGTATGACGCGGTGACAGTTAAATAACAATAATTACAATAATAATAATAACAATAATAATAATAATAATAATAATAATAATAACAATAATACAGTGCAAACCGAACATGCGATAATCATACTATCACTAATATTAAGTATTATAACAAATATTTCAATTCTGTCATGATATCCAATAATTATATGTCGGCGATGCTAAAATTCAATACAAGCTACATAAGTTGGGCTAAGTTCTTTTTTAATTCATTGATCGCGTTCACTACACTTAACTGCACTGCACTGCACTGCACTACACTACACTACACTACACTGTTTTTGCTTTGAATTACACTGACCAGCACTTCACAGCACTTCACCGCACTTCACAGCACTTCACCGCAATATATCAAATAAATTACGACATATATACGTATTACAGGCGTAACAGTTTGTACGTATACACATACATATACGTACGTATACATATGTATTTCAGTCTTAACCGTTCGTACAAAATGAAGTACATTTGCAGCACTTTTTAGAGAATTTAGCATCTGCTGATTGTAAAGTATGGCCAAGATATTGAAGAACAATTGAAAATTAAATTTGGATTTGGATTAAACAAGAATATTCCTTATTGTAAATGACATAATTAAAGCAAGAGTTAGCTACTTTTAGTAACTCTCTTGATTGAAATTAATGTTTACTCTTCACACTTTTACATTGAATTTTTATGAAAATGTCATTCACTTCATAGGATATTTTTAAATGTCGGCGAAACTCTTATGAAAATACATTAGAGTATAGTAAAGTAGTGAGAACACTATCTGAAGTAGTGAAGACCAAATTTCAAAACGTTTTGCATTTGATTCGTCATCGAAACTGTGTAATGAGATTTCTCATCATTGCTTTCTCTATATATCTGGCCTTCCAAGAAGTTCATTGAAAAAAATCAATTTAATTGATAATACATCATTAATCTCTTTGACGTTTATGCAACCTCCGGGAATCCAAACTCGATATCAAAGAGCTGCAGCGCTTATTTCACGACGAGTTGCTAATTACCCGAGGCTCCGGACAGTCACCGGACCAGTACCGACTTGGTTTGATGTTGCTTACCTTCGGGGATCCGAAGAGAAACTGACCGGACGAGAACAAGTATTTCCAAAGTGGTGGTATCCCTGGCACTATGCTACATACATGTCGAAACAGCGAAAAGACTGATCACGAAGCAGTAACAGCTGAAACATTAGTATTATTTCATCATGGAAATTTCTTGACAACTTTAACATCAGTTTCTGTTAAAAGTAGTCTTCGATATATCGCAATTATTTTACATGATAGAAGAAATCGGAATATTTGCCATGAAAAACATCCGTTTCAAGTGTATTTCATATTGTTTTAGAAAAAACGTCATGTGTTGTTAACTGTTTTAGACAATAATTTACAGTAGTGAAATCTCTACTAGTGGGGATTTCGTGAGTAATATTTTTTCCAGAGTTATTTCATAATTAAAAAGTATAAGATTTTTAACGTTTTTTCTTCTCAGATATTTATTATAAACATTTCTTTTACACACAAAAGAATATAAAAGAGAATAAAGAACACAATGAATGAATTATGTATTTACGAAAAAATGAAGTTAATTGTCAGCCAACTTAAAACATTGCATCACCTGATTTGTCCGGAATTGAGGATTCAACTTGCAAACTTATTGTGGTTTTGGATGATAAGACAGAAGAGCATGATAACTCATTATTTAAAAATAAAGATATTTATTGTAAAAATCAAACTTTGCTGTATCATTTTTTCGTTAATCCTTTCAAAAGCAAGTAATTTTCTGAATCAATTGAATGATTACTATGCTACATTATAAGTTTTATAAATAAAATTTCTGTCCTATTTTTTTGCAAGAGTCTTACAGGTCAAATAAATGTTAACACATCAAGAATAAAGCATATTATTAATAAAAATAACTGTTTATACAACAATTGCATTTTAATAATAATAACAATAATAATATTATTAATAATAATATTAATAATATGTTTTATTTTTGATGTGTTAATATGTATTTGACTTTTCATGAGTGTTGTGAAAATAAGAAGCACAGGACAGATATTTTATTTACGAAGGTTATTTTCTGAATCGTTGAGTCCATATTTTGTCTGATATTAAGGAAATGTCCGGTGTCCTACATGGCCATCGCATTGGCTGACCTCGCCTGCAGCGCTGAGCCTCGGCCAGAGGTGCCAGCGCTGGCGAGGGCGGCGTCACGTCGGTAGCGCTCGTACGGGAGCTCGTGCAGACGCCACTTCCGGCAGGCGCCAGCGGCTTCCGGTCGCTTTCTCGCGGCTGCGTCGCGGCGCCTGCCCATCGGAGGCGCGGCGCCCGGCCAGAGGTCCCCGCCGCGGCCGCCAGGGGCTCTCACCTTCGGCCTGCGGGGCTTGCTAACGATATGCTAACGAGGAGCGATGCCAAATGAAACGCACGCTTCTAATCGATGTATTGATTGATTGATTTTTCGTGTTTCCGGGCACGTCAATTGATTTGGTCCCATAAGTGTAGTGCACGTCTGTTCTCAGGAGATGGCGGTGATCTTCCCCGCTGGATGGCGAGATCCGGCGCCGACCTGCCGTCGGCTAGTGGGGATTCCCCCTAATCAGGGTTAGGGAATTCCCCCTAACTCTCTCACCAGCGGGGCACAGCCCCACCCGGGACAAGCTCTAAGCTCCCGACCGGTCTCCCGAAATATGTGGTAGTGTAGTGCATGTTAGTGTAAGTGTGTGTGTAAGGGGAGAGGAGAGTACAAGGAAGAGGAAGGAAAGATCGCGCGCGGTCCGTGGTCCGTTTCGTAGGGTACTGCTCCGGCATTTGCCTGCTGTTGATCGGAGAAATCACGGAAAACTGCCGATCAGAGCAGCCGGCCGCTAGAATTCTCCTCCAGACCGCGACTGAATTCGACCTAGCTAAAGATATGCTAACGATATGCTAATGAGGAGCGATGGCAAATGAAACGCACACTTCTAACCACTGTAGGCTTGCCAACAATATTCATGTAAAAGGGAGGACACTCGATAAGCGAAAAAAAATGCATCAACGTACAACTCATTTCTTTTTATAAGTACGTAATTTAGACTCACAGGTCTATTTCTTTCTTCTCTCCATTATTTGCGATTCAAATAAAAAAATTCGTTCACCAAATGCAGTTGAAGATGGTCTGAGCGTCTCTTTTTTATTTTAGTCGCTAGACAGAGACACTATCGTGCACGTGTGTGTCATGTGCGTGTGACAGCGTTCAGAGAAAAGACACTAATGTTTTCTATTCTAAATTAAAGAAAAAAAGATAGAACGTAGCAGATGTTAGTTTTTTTCTAGGGCTTTTATCCAGCCAACAGCCGGTTACCCCTTACGTCCCGATGGGACGCATATTCGACCATACACTAGACCAACAGACTTGCGGGCTCCTCTGACCGAAGCGCCGAAGGCTCCGAAGACCAAAGCGCTGAGTCGGTACTCGCTCTTAGCCACCTCTGCCATCCAGGTCGGCGCAGGTGCTACTCATATAATAAAGTACATGACAACAATTATTCAAAATTTACTACGAGGAGGAAGGACATTTAGAATACAAAGGAGGTTGAGAGTGGAATTGACGTTAGTGGAGGGCTGTCCTCTCAAATGAAGGACGGTTGGCAACTCTAAATTGCTGGATTAATTTTGGAGTTTTGCACGCCATAGCGGGCACCGCTATCGATTTTCTGCGCATGCGCTGATGCACAAAAGTCATGCGCATGCGCATCGCACTTCAGTGATCTATTCGCTGAACTGCGCATGCGCAGATAATTGACTGCGCATGCGCAGAAGATCGAAAGTGTTGTCGTTTGCTTGCTTTAACGTTCAAGGGTGCAAAACTCCCTAATGATTTCTGGAAATATATTCGTTAATAATAATTGTTTATGCACCGATGGCGTTACATGGGTTGTTATGATTACGCGGCGACAAAACCCGAGTGCTTTTTGTCGCCCAAGATCAAACTTGCTTACAAAAATCAAACTTTGCAATATAGTTTTTTTTTAATCCATGATGGTCGTAAATTACATCATAAAACAACTATTTTCTGAATAGTTCAGCAAAATAATTTTTTATGGTATTAAAGCAGAAGAAGGTGCTCTTTTTATCACCTAAGATCGTCAGAATTAGCTAACGGCTTTGATGCTTATATTGTATTTTTGGCCTAAGATTTTATTTTTTTTACTTAATTTTAATGATTCAGATTTTCTTCCTAATTAACTAGACTCGGTTTATCTTTTTATATTTACCTCCCATAGTTCCTTTTCATAGTTCCCTCCGTAAGAGAACATGCAGCATCCTTCAACATATTTCCGTAGTAACCTCGATCCTCCCAATTGAGGTCAGTTATGCAGTGTATATCGAAGGCAATAATAAGCAATAACATATCAGAAAAAATACATATTCTTTTAAAAACACACAAAGAATAATTGACTTATGATACGTAATCAAAACGTTCTCATCAATCATCATATTTTAAGCAACTATCACTTCACTTCCCCTCCTTGCCTCTTCGTAAAGAATCCATTCATTATTCCATTAACTTCTCTTTATACTTTCTTTACGACTGCGTCCTTTTCCTAACTTCCAGGTAAGCTTGTATCCATTGCGTCTCTACTTAAGACTTCTCGATAGGTATCAATTCTCTTTACAGTGATCTGTAAGCTGTCTATCCTTACTACCCCTCTCTCATATTTCTCTAAGTCATAACTCCAGTTCTCCTCCTTCCCTCCAAACTTCAAATATTTCCGTGTCGTTTTTATTCGCCAAATTCCGTTTCATGATCAATCTTGCACTATTCTCCCTGGATCTATTGATTTTTAATCTCTAATTACCTCTCTCCATACCAAATATCTCTCTTTCATTTTACCGATTTCAAACTCGCTTCCACCGTCTTTGTTTATATCTAATCTCTGACATTGTCTGGCCGACTTGTTACCAAATCCATATTCCAGCGCTGTATCTCAAATACCTCTTAACGCTTAATAATAACTCAAACTTGTCTAATTTTCATCCAATCAAGAGTTATTATTAAGCAGAAGAACGTCACTTTTATAAATGTATTTCTCATCACGAAATTTTGTAACAAATAGATTGAGAAACCATTCACAAAAAATATTCAGGGTCATCCAAGCTTTCAGTGGTTGTAGTAGTCATATGAAAAATATTTAATTTTTGTTCGATTAAAAGTTTTTGGTTTTTTGAATAGCCCAATTGCGGTAAATTTTATTTTGTGTACGACGTTCGCATCTAAACATATCATAAAGGTCTTTGTTAGATTTGTTTCAAGGAGCTGATTTTTCAGAACGTGTAGCAAGTGATTTTCAGGGTAATATTTTCCACAATAGATCGAAGTTGTTTATTTGGTAAACATTTTTTAATCAATTCGCACAGCAATGAATCAATTAAAACAAAATTTATCACATTGCAATCTAATACAACTACACAAATTAGCAATGAAGAAGGGAATAAATTATAAGCAAATTCGCGGTGAAATGCATTATCTGCTTGTAAAACATGAAAACACTAGTAACATGCAGAAAGCTGCTATAATTTTAATTATTTCCTGCTCTTTCCACATTCAACAACACACCACTTCAAGAATCACAATGGAACAATGCCATAAACTAACTTCTTTATTTTATCTCTCAAAATCCCAGAAATTAGTACGCAACAACATCTTACATTCTGTGACGACCACGTCCTAATGAACGCCGACAGAACGACAAAAACCAAATAACAAATTATACAAACGCATTCTTATTAATTACTCAGGAAACAAAAAAATTAACACATCCTCCATCAAACCGCTGAGGAAGACCGATGCGATGATAACTCGCACGCACGACCCAGCCTAGGTCCACCGCGTGCAGTCTTACAGTCTTACACGCGCACTTAAACTCAGAACTGTCGCCTTTCTCTGGCTTTTTTCAGTTATTTTCCGTTAACTAATAAAGATGAATAAGTGAAACTGTTTCTAATGAACTTCGATATATTTATGGTAATTACGTACTACATTGTTATTTACTTATAAAGTCAAATCTTAAAATGGTAAATGCAATTTATGAATTTAAAGAGTAAATTTGTAATGGGCGTTGAAAACATATTTAATAAATAATGAAAATCAGATATGCACATAAAATTAATTACAAAACAAATGAGGATTATTATATCAAGAGGCGTACATTAATCCCCGTCCAAATTAAGTCTATTTTCTTCGAATATTCTCATCTGCAAATAGTTTGGAAATGGCCAAATAATTTTCTTTGTACTATACTGTTATAAGCAATCACATATCAGCATATGTGGTTCAGGGCTTCAGTATTCCTTGTCCTTTCCTATCCTCCTTACTTTCTTACACGTACATGTACCACACTACCACACATGACAGGAGACCAGTCGGAAGCTTAGAAAGTGACCCGGCTGGGTCGGTTTCCCGCAGGTGGCAGATGCCTAGTTAGGAAATACCCCGCAAGCCAACGTGTAAGCCGACGCTGGATCTCGTCATCCATTAGGAGAAGATCACTGCTACCTCTCGCGATAAACGAGCACTTCACTTACAGGACCAATGACCTTAGAAATTGATTTGCTCGGAACAACCAATCCATCAATCGAATAAAAAAACCTTATGTAAATAGTAACTAGATATGAAATAAGCTGAATATTAGAAGTTCAATTGAATATGTTCGAGATTTTATTGAGATGTATTCAGGTTTCTTTGGCTGCTCCTGAGTTTTTTTCTCATTTGGAGAAAGAGAAGGGAATTCAACTGTCGAATAAATTAGAAGTACAACCTCACTCACGAGGGACTTAGAACACCAGCATCCTTTTTGTAGCTTTCATTGCACGGAATTCGACCTACATCAACGATTTTGTCAAAAAGACTTGGAACTAAAGTTTCAAAAGATCTTGAACAGAATATAAATACGTCTGTTAGGAATTTGAATGGCGGTAAAAAAGAAACCATTCCACGTGCGGCCGGACGGAGAAGTCTACTCCCGGCGGGCTTAAGGCCACCCATCATTTAAATGCTCGGAGTCGTTAACGTCTGTCCGTCCATCCGTCCGTCCGCCCGTCCGCCGTCGGCGGTTGGCATCTACAAAGAGCGGAAGCCGCCCTCGCCCCCCCCCTTCCGGCGACGCGCCTTCCGCTTCTCGGCCGGGCAGCATGACGCTTCGCGTGGGCGGCAGCAGGCGGCGCTGATGTCGCCCGCGCCGTGGGAGATCTCTCCGCTTGGCCGCGCCCTCGGCGCAACGAAATTCACCCGTTCCACGGAAATATCACTCAAGGCGGCGCGTCGCCACGGAGCGTGTAAACTTTTATAGTCAGAATAATTTGGGGGAGTTGGTTTAGTGTTAATGGTATTTTGATGAGCGTAAATACAATTACTTTTTTCGTGACTATTATTAAGTGACCCCTATTAATTTAACAAAATAATTTTACTAATATTTTTGGATCTTTAACTTCGTTAATTTCTTATAAATATTCTGTGAATTATGGGAGCATCGAGTTTCGTAACAAAATCCTGAACCTAATTATAGTAACGTTAACTTTCACTTTCCTGTATAAAATTATTTAGCATTTAATATTTAATTAACGTAATTAGTATTTAGTACTAAATAAAAGTATTATTTACTTTTGTCGGACTCATTTTCAATTCACTCCCTAAGTAAAATTTTATGGGAAAGTGCATAAGTGGCCAGAGATTCGAGGAATTACTGCGAGAGGGATTTCTAATACATTCAGAATACCAGTCTGTGAGCCAATCATCAATACATGAAAGAGAGTAAAATTTAAGCGATGAAAGTAGTTAAAATTGTTTCTTGTGGGTCGAAAATACTTTCTACAATTAAGGAAATTAATAATCAAAATACATCTTACTCTAAATAAGAATTCTGAGAATCACACAAATTACACGTTGTAACAAGTATCAAACATCCGCTTTCCTACTTGATTGACCATTCGTTCAAAATATTTTGGGAAAATCATTATTTTTACATCGTTGTTTGTATGATAATTGTTGAAGGAAAGAAGGATGGTAAAGAATGGATGGTGAAGAATAGATGGTAAATGATGAATGGATGGCGAAAGATGGGTGGAAGATAAAGGTGAGTGGATGGTGAAGAACAGATGAATGATGTCGATTGGATGGATGAGGAAGGGTGAATGGTTGGTGAAGGAAGGACCATAAATCAAGTGGAGAAGAAGCTGGGTGTTGGAAAGTGCATGATGGAGGATAAAGGATGGAGAGTGGTGAAGCTCGGTGAATAGGAGTATGATTGAAGAGGAAGTAGGAAAGAAGAAAAGATTTTCGTTCAACATTCTCGGTAAGATGGATGTTGAAGGAAGAATAAATGGATGAATGGTAAAGAATGGATGAGTGAATGGAGACAAACGGTAGGTGAAGGAACGATGGAGGATATGTAGTGAAGGATGGATGAATGGTAAAACATGAATGGATGATAAACGATAAGTAGTTGGTAAATACGAACGGATTGTGAAGAATGGAAATATGGCATAGGGGAGATGTTTGTTGAAGAACGAACAGTAAATGATACTGAAGGGAAGCCAGAGGATGAAAAGTGAATGAAGGCGGATAAAGGACGGAGATTGAAGGGCGACGAATGGGAGCACGATTGAAGAGGAAGTGAGGAAGATAGGAAGCCAAGGAAGAAAGGAAGATTTGGATTCCATATGTCCATACAGGAACTAACTTAATTAATTAGCCAGCAGAACAAACTTATCAATTCTTCAAAGATTCCAGTCAAAAATTTTAAGAGTCATTTTATCAGCACCTTGGTACATGTCTAATGCCATCGAGACTTCAATATTTAAACAATTCAAGAGAAGGTACAAGAAATTAGCCAAAACTACAATAAGCGTATGGAAACCCATCCAAACCATCTAGTCGTAAACCTTTTAGACAATAGCCAAGAAATATCTCGCCTCAATAGAACCTCCCCTTTACAACTTCCTTACCGCTTTAGTATTTGACATACACAACACAAAAATAATTCTCCGTTTTGTGTTATTATTATTATAATATTTGTTTCTCTTTTCTGTTATAGTCCTTGTGTATGGATCCTGGAAATTACCAATGGGGGACTTTTCTGCAAGTTATTGTTCTTTGATCATTGTATTTTATTTTGATATTGTGTAAGCAATTATCATATTTACTTATTATTTCGGAATGAAACATATTGTAAATTTTCATTGTGTAAATAAAAAAAAATTAAAAAAAGGAAGGAAGGAAGGAAGGCGGGAGAGAATTGGTCACGGCCTCTGAGGCGTGCGCCGCCGCATTCCGTGCGATGCCTTCGCCCGTGGATCCTGCTCGTGCCGTGCCGCGCCGCGCCGTGCAGTGCCTGGAGGCGAAGGGCTGCAAGTGGGCAACTGTGTCATCGCCCGGAAGAATTGGGCGAAAGTCTCCAGCCTGCTCATACCGCCAAAACGATAAAAGGAATTCTGTCGTTATTATTGACCACAATGCACAAAATTCACCTGATAAACCATCTTAGATAACAAGCTACTTGAGATTATATCCTTTGGTAGTAAATGACCAATACGTTGGTCATACAATCTCAGTAAAATTGTCTCAATACCAAACATGCGGTACTTGAAGTTAAAGGTTGAAGACAATTTTATTCTTGATATAATTCATAATAATAATAATAATAATAATAATAATAATAATAATAATAATAATAATAATAATTGTTATGAAAAAGAAAACTTTATCAATGGCTAAGATCCAATAAATTGGATGAAATCCAAATCCTACAATTATGGTGGCACCATCACTTATAATCTTATTACTTTAGAGAAAAAGTTTAATTGTAATATGTGATTGCATAAATCTTTAAAAATTCACAATTCTGTGAAGCGAGTATAAAGAGAGAAAAATTCGAACAGGTTTACTTGATTTGCTCGATTATGAAATAGGCTAAAAGTTTGAATGACTACGTGTATTTCAATTTTTTAAATTTGTATGAAGAAACGAACAATGGATACACCGCAAGAATATTAAATTTTCGTTAATGATTTTTCCAAAATATAGAAAAACAATACGAATAATTATATCCCAAATGCGCCTCCATGTAAAGCGATATCTATACCATGTATATATGACTTGTACTACCTATGCAATACATTCAGGCATTACGTACGAGTAAGTATACTAAGGTTGCTAAGCTTCTGTGAGGATAATTATTGAAACAATTTCAGTGAGTGGGTATGAATCCATTTTCTTATTTGCAACACTGAAGAATTCCAGAACAATATATTATTATTTCCTGTTTCTGACTACATACAAAAGGTAGCAAATAATTTCAGTTCTTCTGTCCCTTAATCTCCTTCCACTCATTAATTTCTCTTTGGAAGAGAAGCCAACATCCCTAGACGTATCAACTCAAACTTTTTCAAAGATATGCTCAAAGATCTGTAAACTATTTTTTTCTTTCTCTTTCCGCTTCCTATTGTTCGTCAAATCATATTCTTCCAGTTTATCAACCAAAATATGAAAATCAAAATTACAAACTTCCAAACTATGCAAAGTAAAACTAATTTTAAAAAATCAGCGAGCGTAATTAATTTGTCAAGAAATGTCCAAATCCAAAGCTGTCAGCGTGTATAATTTAAACTAAAAATACTCAGGTCGAACGAGAAGTAATACATTAATAGTTATTTACGAATAAGTATCATAAAGCATAGTATTAGTGTATAAGGGAAATGAACGAGATCGTCAGACCGGCTATGATAACCAATCGAGTTATAATATAAAATAACATCTATATAAATTTTATACGCTTTCAAAAAATTTCAGTCAACTATAATTTTCGTTTAAATTTGCCTATTAGAACTTCCAAATGTAATATATGATATAGATAGTAGTAAATAGGAGACAACGGATTAGTTTTAATTTTACTTATATTATGAAACTAATTATAATTATTTACAATAATAATAATTGCTCTTATTAGTAGACCGTGGATTATGAAAACATAGGGTTCATAATCACTTATTTCAACTTTGATCTCAATTTAGTAGTTTAATTTACACAATGAAAGTGGAAAATAGTTATTGACTATAAAACTGACATTTTATTTTGCGCGTAGAAACTGTTGCAACACGAGTTAGATAGGCCGAATGATGCAATCCTACGAACAAAATAAAATCACTTTTACAGCGTATGCCATAAACTATTTTTCAGACAGTCTTACTGAAATACAATTTCTTTTAATTCAAATATATTAACTACTTATTTCTGTACTATGATACATTAATATTAGTAGTCGCCGACCAGACGATAGTATTTTGTTTTCTTTGTTGCATTAACAAATTTTTCTGAACATTTGAGCATCGTCTCACCTTTAGCACTAGTGCTAAAATTGATTGAAACTTTAATCAATTTTAAACAAACTGATTAAATTTCAATTCTAAACAAATTGAAATTTTAATAAAAAACAATTGAACTTTAATCATGCTACGCAGTCCCTAAAAAACTAATTCGCTACGCATTCCCTTAGCCTTTATAGTGGCTGTCTAAACAAAATGTTATGCCTATCACCTACGTGTATCACATTTCGATTCAGTTTCAAGACATTTCCGTCCAGCGCCTCACAAAAGTGAAACGCCCGTCGCGGGCGGAGGCAGAGCGGAGCAGCGACCGTCAGGTGCGGCGTGTGACGCGCGTCGCAGGTGCGGGCGGGCGGGGCGGGGCGGGGAGGTGCGGGCGGGCGGGGCGTGGCGGGAGGGGGGGGTCGGGACGGGCAGGAGCGCGCGCGCACGCGTAACCGGTGACGTCAGGCACGTGCGTCGCCGTCCCGGAAGGCGGCGCCGCGGGCTGTGATCACGCGTGCGTCTTGCGCGCGCGCCGCGGGGCGCTTTCTCTAACGTAACACACGCGTGCGCCGCTGGTGCGTGCACAGCGCCCGTGCGCACCACGCCCCCTCGTTGATGCCGACGCTGTCGTGGTGTAGAGCGACCGCGCAAAAGGTGTGGTAGTGTGCTGCTTTAAAAAATAATTGAAAAGGAACACACACACACACACATATATATATATATATATATATATATATATATATATATATATATATATATATGTGCGTGTGTTCTTTTTCACATATTTAAAATACTGTTTTTACTAAATGAATAATTGTCAAGAAGTGAAAGGGATCATGTATTGAAATTTGAACAGGCTGAGGTAACTCCGAATCAAATGATGTCACTGCAGTTCCTCTGGCGGGAACGTTCTAGGTTTCGAGTACCAAAGGTGGCAGGATTTTCGACACAAGCTACATAGCAAAGTCGAATTCAGCCACCGTCTGGAAAAGAGAGATTTCTGGCGTTCGGCTGCTCTGGCTGGTAGATTTCCGTGGTTTCTTCTGTCAATACCGGGCGAATGTCGGAGCAGTGCCCTCATAAAGGGGCCACAGATCGCGCGCGATCTTTTCTTCCTCTTCCTTGTTCTATCTTTAGACCTTACTTACACACACATACACTACACTACCACGCATGACAGAAAGTCGGAAGCTTACGGTTTATCCGAATGTCCCGCTAGAGGAGATATCAGGAAAGGGAAATCCTGCAAGTCGACGAATAGGTGGACGTCGGATTTCACGTTTCAGCGGAGGAGCAACTCCTTTCGGAATAGAACCTGCACTACACTTACATATCTAATGATCCAAGAAGGTGACACGCCCGGAATCATAAATACGTTTTCACTCAATTGTTGGTGAGCGAGTTTTCATTTATGGGATTGTCTTATGTTACAGCTGGGACGTAGGAATTAAGGACGTACAAATACATGTTTCTAAATTTCCCTTTTAGGATCTTAAAAAACTTCTTTATCATTTTCACCTCTGTCGATGTGGTAATAACCAAGTCATTACGGTCATCTTAACATTTTACCTTTATCTTGATACCATCATTACTGGTCATTACTATGTTTACTCTTGAGATTGCACACTCTCCACACTCTCTGTACGTTATTAGGTATGATGTCAACATACCCAAGTGTTTTCAAACACGAGAAACAGCTAAAGAAATCGTCACTAGAGAGCTTTTACCTAATACTATGCGTGAGTGTTCAAATTTGGATGAAAGTGTAAATATGTGGACTGGGAGAATATTCATTCATTTTCTCATTCTAAAGCGATACGTTGTACGTAAATGATTCTAAGCAAAATTGTAGGACTTGGTGACCAGAGTCACTGCAATGTTTTTACAATAGGAATAATGGGGCATCACTGGCACAGCCCCTCATGACTTGCCAATTTTAGAGATTTTTTCTGAAGATGGGATAACGCTGTTTAATTACATTTTATTTTATATGACCATTTTAGTTGAAATTCTAAACTATCTTGAATTTTCTTTCGTCATTTTGGAAGAAGATACCCTCAGCTGCCTCAAGAAGCCACTTAAACTCGAGCGCCCTTCAATCTGGCGTATTTTAGGAGTTAAGAAGGCCATAGCATGAAGGCCACAACAAGTAGAAGATGGTCTTGGAATGATTCATTGATTATTTAATGGTACAATGCCCGTCAACTACTAGGATCACGATTCGCGTAAGTATAATGCATAAGTAGTCTCGATAGGTGGCGGTGTTCCTCTACTGGAACATGACACCCATTGCTGACCTTCACAATGGCTTGAAGAATTGTCTCACTCCAGGTATCTCCTCCAGCAAGGCATTGTCCCAAACGGGGCAAGATCTGAGCTCCCAACAGGTCTCTCGACATGTGTGGTAGTGGAGAGCTTTTGTGTGCATGTGATTGATTGTTAGTGAATCCGGGCGCGACAACTACTGAGGTCATTAATCGCGTAAGTGTAGAGCATGTTTTTTCATTGTGAGGTGGCAGTGATCCTCTCCCACTGGATGGCGAGATACGGCACCGACCTACCGTCGACTAGCGGAGTTTCCCTGAATCAGGTATCTCCCACAAGCGGGGCGCCGGTCCAGCCGGGACAAGCTCTAAGCCTGACCGGTCACCCGACATGTGTGGTAGTGTAATGCATGTTAGTGTAAGTATGTGTGATTAAGGGATGAGGATAGGACAAGGAAGAGATAGAAAAGATCGTGCGCGGTCTGTGGCCCGTTTGTTAGGGTACTGCTGCGGCATTCGCCTGGTGTTGATCGGAGCAACCACGTAAAACTACCGATCACAGCCGCCGGCCGCTAGAATTCTCCTCTAAATATCGACTGAATTCGACCTAGCTGACAAGCTAGGGCTTTATTTGGGCAGACACGGCTCTATTCAACCTAGCTATGTAGATAGTATCAAAAATTCTGCCACCTCCGCCGGGACTTGAACCTAGGACTTCCCAGTCAGAGGCAATGCAGTGACTTCAGTTGATGGACTGAGCCACATCTCCCGGTATGTGTGTGCAAGAGGTACGAAAGAGGAAATGAAGGAAATATTGCGGTTCATTGCCCGTTTTTAGGGTAATACTCCTGTTGGTTGGTTAGTGATTCCGGGCGCGTCAACAGCTTAGGTCATTAGTCCCGTACGTGTAGTGCATGTTTTTTCTCGGGAGATGGTAGTGATCTTCCCCCGCCGGATGGCGAGATCTGGCGCCGACCGTCGGCTAGTGGGGTTTCTCCTAACCAGGACTCTCCCACCAGCAGGGCACCGCCGCAGCCGGGACAAGCTCTAAGCTCCCGACCGGTCTCCCGGAATATCAGGTAGTGTAGTGCATGTTAGTGTAAGTATGTGTGTGTAAGGGGAGAGGATAGGGCAAGGAAGAGGAAGGAATGTACGCGCGCGGTCCGTGTCCCGTTTGGTAGGGTACTGCTCCGGCATTCGCCTGCTGTTGATCGGAGAAACCATGGAAAACTACCGATCAGAGCAGCCGGCCGCTAGAATTCTCCTCTAGAGAGTGTCAGTCTCACAGAGTCGAGAGAGCATTCGGACATTTTTAAAAAAGAAATATTTTTTTCCATGTGGTTCCTATTTCACCGCGTCCATAGGGAGGACTGAGTGCGGAGAGTGACTGAGGCGTAGCGTGCTGACTGTAGCGCTGGGACGGCGGCGACGGCGGCGGCGGCGACGGCGGCGGCGACGGCGGCGGCGGCGGCGGCGGCGGCGGCGGCGGCGGCGGCGGCGGCGGCGGCGGCGAGCGCTAGCAACGCATCATCATCGCGAGCGGCGCACTCGCACGAAATGTAGGCGAATGCCACCGCCGCCGCCGCCTCTCCGGGCAAAAAGGTGGAAAGTGCGCGAGACGACGCCTGCCTCTTAATCGTTACCGGCGAACAAGACTTTCGTAACCCGAAAATAGGTTTCGAGTTACTTGCGTGCAGCCGGGATGCCGGCCTTCCGCTTCTCTGAAATATCAATTTAGTGAAATCCTCTCTAGTTGTGAGGCTTAATTTCTGTTTGTTACCGGGAGCGGTAGCTCAGTGCATCAACTGATGGCACTGAAGCACCTGTGATCCGGAGGTCCTAGGTTCGAGTCCTGAAGGCGGCAGGATTTTCGACACTAGTTTTTCAGCTACGTCGAATTCAGTCGCGGTCTGGAGGAGACTTCTACCGGCCGGCAGCTCTGATCAGTAGTTTTCCGTGGTTTCTCCGATCAACACCAGGCGAATGCCGGAGCAGAACCCTAACAAACGGGCCACGGACCGCGCGCGATTTTTCCTTCCTCTTCCTTGTTCTGTCCTCTCCCCTTAAACACACACACTAACATGCACAACACTACCACATATTCTGGGAGACTGGTAGGGAGCTTAGAGCTTGTCCCGGCTGGGGCGGTGCCCCGCTGGTGGGAGAGTCCTTGTTAGGGGGAAATCCCGTTAGCCGGCGGTAGGTCGGCGCTGGATCTCGCCATCCAGCGGGCGAAGATCACCGCCATCTCCCGAGGAAAAATCTTGCACGACACTAACGGGACTAATGCCTAAGCTGTTGACGCGCCCGGAATTACCAATTGTTTGTTGTTTCTGAAAAAGGCAAGCTCGCATATTTTGTCAACTGAGAATCGTTTGTTATACTCCAATAATTGTTCAATAGACATTAGAAACAACCTTACAATTATAATCAAACTACCTTTTCTAGGTTGAGAACAACGTTACTGGTTTGAAAGTGAAGATTCATTACATAACACATTTATTTTTTTAGTTCAATATATCTCCGCTCGATGGAAAATCAAAAGCAATAAAGTTTCTTTATTCTGTATTTCCTGAAGAGCACGAAATATTGACAAGAAGTTAAACATCACGCCATCAAACACTTACATAGTCATGTAAAAACAAAGTCTTCAAATCAGTTACATAATTCTTATGCTGACTCACGCGAACCTCATGCAACGGAAGCACGATGTTCGATGTGTAAAAAGAAAAAAAATACTGAAAGCTCTGGAAGTAACATTTTTTTGTGAAAACCATCCACTACCAGGAAGATGTATTTACATCGCAAAAACCTGTTCACACACTGATGAGCTGAATAAATCTAACCGTGATATCTGATTGTTAATGTTATTTTCTCCGTTTGCCATGGCACATGTTATACGTAATATGTGTTTACATTTGATACACTTGTTTAAATGTACATGAAATATTAATGAGCGTTTTTGTACAGTATCTTTCAGTGCATCAAGCGAAAAGAATGATTTGTACTGTGAGATTATTGCCTCACCCCGCACGATACGTAAAATGAGGTAATTTAAGTCCGATGCAATGCGAGACCACACGCAAACAGTGAATCATAAAATCACACTCCATGGGATTTCGTAATACATAATGCGTGATGATGATATTTAGAACTAAAAGTCTGATGCAAATAATAATACTTAAAACATAGGCAAAATTTATCTAAATTGTGGACATTGTCTTCACAGATAGGGGACATTTTGGAACAAGCCTGTTCACTCAACAAAAGAGATCTTGTTTCCTTCTTAAAGTCAGCTGGTATCATGGAGATTTATTTTACCATCCCTGCTCTTAGCTCATTTGCTGAGGGTTTCTATTGGGGTCGGCAAGGTATTAGGCTCAGGAGGGCAGACGAAGGTCGTAGTGTGGGAGGAAACCTGCTGAATGTCACGTAACTTACGGCGTGGAGAAAGAGAACTTTTTCGCCATCTAAGGGATCTCTCCGGAAAACTCAGTGATACACTGAAAATAGCTTTTTTTTTCTGTATTTTTAGTCGCTTCAAGGACTAATGTTATTAGCGACATTATTTATAACTAGTTTTTATACAATTATAATTTCATCCATCATTACATTAACATAAATGTCATAACATATATATTCTAGCATTGTATGGAATCACATATTATATAAATACATAACATAATTATACAAGAACATCATATATCATTAAGAATATTACAATTTTCACAGAACTTGAGCAATTGGTTCTGATATTCCGTCAAATACAATAAGGTATGTAATGCTTTATTTAGATTGGTAGATTGTCTTTGATGACTGAATTTAGGGCAGTTTTCTGTAATGTGGTATATCGTTAAATTGGTGTTACAGTTATCACAAAGTGGAGGGGATGTTTTGGTAATTAGATAGAGGTGGCTTAATTATGTGAAAATGTTGTTAACGCAATTAGCCTTAAAAGGGAAGTTAATTTCATTTTAAATAAATTTAATGCTTTAATTGAGATTGATACCTCCCAAGTGAGGCGAAGGTAGTGTTTCCTGAATGATGATGATGATGACATCAAACTGAAAATATTGAAAATTAATAGTATATTTTGTGATTAATTACATGATTATTTTAAAAAGAAATATTTCCTTCTGTTTCGGCCCTTAAAGTTTTCCTGGCATTTTAGTTTTCATTAAAAAGATTAGAATATGGTCGATCCACTTAATGAATAACGACCCTACTGCGACACTAGCAACAAATTGCTACTTATGCTTGTGCTTGTGCTTCTTGTGCTTGAAAAAACATGTATACTTAATTAACCTGAAATTTACAATGTAACTATGTAAATTTCTATATAAACTATTAACTACTACTGTATAAACATGCAATCTTACTAGAGTCAAACGTGAATATTACATTATGTTAATTTACATTTTATTGACCCGGTTGTTCATAGTGCTTTAAGACAATCTTTCGAATAATGCGAATTTATTCTGGAGAGAAATGAAACAGTACGATCATGTTTGAAAGTTATTTTACGTGGACAAAATTCTATTTTGTCCTTGCGTAAGCAATAATGTTTTGTATTATTTTTTATGTGATACTTTATGCTAACAATATTTAATTATTTTTGAATCTGAGAACTGGGGCAAACAAAGGGTTTTCATTTATATGAAAAAATAGATAATATTTTTAATATAAAATTATTACTTTTTCTATCGATATGGTATTTAAAAAATATATGGTTGGGAATTAGAAAAATAAGAGTTAGTTAAACTGAAAGGATGTAACTTAGAGAAGACGATCGCAAAATTAGTGATACACATCAAAGTTTGCGATGCATTTCTAGGAAATATGAGAAAGCAACACCAACAGCAGGTAAAACTTGCATGTGGCAACGATAGACCAAGAAACAGCGGCAAGATGTGTGAATAGCCAGGCGCACCTTTGCGGGGGTAGAGCCTTCCGCTGTCAAAAGAAGGGCAGCATCTGATGGCCTAAAAGCCGCCGTGCAACGCAGCGAGTCGTATCCACCCCTAGGGTCTGAGAGGCATGTCTGAGGGTGAATGGTCGCCCGTCCCCCGCCGCCCTACCTGACCTCGACCATCTGCTCGCCCGCCCACCCAACAACCACCCTCCCCCTCCACCCCCCTGCGACCTCCGGGACGACCACCGGCGCTCAACCACCCTACCACCACTAGCGTGTAGCCCTGCATCGTCCCAGTCAGCGGGCAATCAACGAACGAACGCTGTACTTCAGGGGCGAAAAAACTCGCTCTCAGGTAAGAACAAGTAAAATTCGAAGCAGTAAAATGGAAATGTACAAATGATGGCTCTTATGTACGTAATGAACGTAAAGCTAACAATAAAACATAATTAACGGAATAGGCGACGAAATTCCTGAAAAGGAAAGAGACCGATATGAAGACAAAGAAGTTACGAAAGAAAATTGGGTGTAACAAGTGTCGTTTCTCGGTACCATTAAAGTACTACGAAACCAATTTTGCAAAATCATTACCATGTTCGCAAGTTATCTTCATTCAGTGATGGTCAAGAGGTTCTGGGAATAGTACTTTGGTGGACGTAGGTAATTGTGCTTGAAGGGTGAAAAATGCATCGGTTATTGCAATTTGTCAGTAATCTCTCTCCAACTCCGGGATGCCACCGCTGTTTAGAAGTGCTCAATCAGGGCGAGTTTTACCTTGGAATTAGGATCCTAGAGTTTGCATAAGATGAACTATCACTCAGTTTTGTCGGAAGAGGAGTCTTTCTGACCATAGAGAAAATAAGTATACCTCTTTATACTACGTCTTGAATTATTACTCCTAAGAAAGAAAGACGATCATTGTTATGTGCTGTAACTAGCGATGATAATCTTGATAGTGATGTAATAGCGATAATAAACATATATGATTGTATTGTATTACCTTCATCTCTTAAGCAACAAAGTATTACGTGCATTTCACATAGAGTTTACCTGCCTATGAATATAATGGCCATGCTCGAGTCTATTTCTAAGGTAGAGTAATAATAGTAGTAAAATCATAGCTTAAAAATATATTTTTCATAATTATCTTTCTTATTTTTCGTACTTTTTACTTTAATGCATTCATAGAAGAGTAAGTTAAGTTCTCGGACACATTATTAAAAGATGATTGGTAAATATAGCATTACCAAACACCATCGTGAATGTACACAGAAACCACAACCAGCGATTCATGGTTCAATGAACAACCTTGAAACAGACGTGTCGAAGCATAAATTTCTACGATCCCTTTCCTTCATACCTAGTCGCACAAACTCCAAATGACAAGAGTGATGTACTGAGGCGGTGCCCATGCATCTGGACTTTTGTGAATGAAAAGAACCCAATGCAACCGTATTTGCAGTTATTTTGTTGGAAGGTGTAAGGCTGGTAGGAAAAAACCCTCCATTCTCCATGTATTCGTTTTCCTCTTCAGTTGTGAATACGTAATGTCATCTATTATTTGCTGCTATATCCTAATTGTGCGACATCGGTCAGTGGATGATGAGCTTAATGGCCCCTCAACCCCAGAGTGCGTGTTCGACTACGGCTGAAATGCGCGAATTTTCGAAGGACGGAAAATCCACTGTGGCCCATGCTGCACTTGTGACATAGATAAGGTGCCTGACAAAATTATGATGATTCGTTATTCCCTCAGCGAGGCAACTCCTCATGTAATGGATAAATTTTGTTGAGACCTTTTGGTGATGTTCCCTGGTGGGAAATTTGGGAAGCAATATTTACTATCATCTCATTCCGTAAAACTAAATGAGATATAACCAAGTATTATGTTTTTACTTTCCCTTTCTATACTATAGTATAGAAAGGATAAGAAGTGGAATCACTTCAATAATAGTCTCAAATTTTCAATTATAAAATAAGTTTTTAAGAGTCTTTTGGGTGGTAGTACATCAGTACACAGAATCAGGTATAAGTATGCAGAGTCAGTATGCAGATCAGTATGCCGGGTTGAACTCACACGTCAGTATTCATTTTGTTGTAGTCTTTTTTGTAAGGAAATTTCTTTAGTGTAGGCCACAATAAGAAACGTGATTTAAAGTGTCAATGTTTCGCCTTTTATTCAGCCTTCATCAGGGCTATAACATAAACGGATTTTCCTTTTTCACTAAATACAATTAATTTAACACTCGTCTAATAATGGCCTATACCTCAATTTTTAATTATTATTAGACTAATGTTAAATTAATTGTACTTAATAAGGAAAATCCCCTAACTTAATAGTTCCGATGAAGACTCAATTCAAGCTGAAACTTTGGCAGTTTAAATCACGTTCTTTATCGTGACATAAACTAAAGAAATTTCCTTGCAAGTAATTAATGTTGTCAAGAAATCAAGCACGACTCAGTATTAAAATTTATCACTCCTTTTTAAAGATAGTAAAGATTGATGGTAGGTGGCGAGGAAGTACACGCAACTTTGTACCTGGAAATCGAAATATCTGTACAGATGAATATATTGATGAAAGTGTGTCATGCATCTCTCTGTCAAATTAGATTTTGAGCTGAAACTTGGTAATTGCGTGGGGAGTAATATCTCTTTGTGCTGTTTCGAAACCCATTAACATATTTTTAGAGGCTATTTTATGTGAAGCCCCTGCGACGTTTTCAAAATTTTCTAAAATTTTTCTACACTTCTATGAAAACGGTATTGTTCCTATTTTCATTAAAACCATTCAAACATATCCTACACCTACAATATTAAGTGGACCTTATGTTTTCTTTTCCTTAAATATGGCATTGGTTAAAGGTATCCTTACTACTGGCATAGACTAAAGAGGTATAAATCTTTACTCTATGCTACTGGCTTCGGTAGAATTATTAAGAAACCGTGTCACTCTGCACTTGACACTAAAAAGAGACCACGAAATATGGCCTTTACCATCTGTCCTGAAAGAACGAACGCGCTAGAAATCGGACACCAGTTGCTAGAAGCCGCGCAACGTTCTTAGCGCTGCTGAAATGCCCATGCGGGAGTCAAGGAGATCATGAAAGGTCTTCGTGCAAAGCGCCTCTATACTACTATCTCTAAAACTCCATAGCACTTCAAAATTTGGATATGTGGGTTCTGCATGGTGTTCTATTAGCTGGTGAAATTTCATCGGAATCCGACTACTCAGCACAGTGAGTGTTGGGAATAAGAGAAGAAAAAGTTTCTGTATGCCCCACATTCCCACTAGTTATGGAAATTTTGATATCAATTCAATACTCAATATTTTTGATTTGTTAAGAAGCGTTTTTGCCGACCTGGATGGCCGTGGTGGCTAAGAGCGAGAACCGACTCAGCACTTCGGTCCGAAGGGTCGCGGGTTCAAGTTCCGCCTTGGACATGGTTGTTTGTCCCTTGACTTTATATGTGTTGTCGCGGAGGGCCTCGCGTTCTGCTGACCCCCGATCAGAGGAGCCCGCAAGTGTGTTGGTCTAGTGTATGGTCGAATATGCGTCCCATCGGGACGTAAAGAGTAACAGGCTGTTGGCTGGATTGATTGATTGATTTTTTCATGTTTCCGGGCGCGTCAACTGCTCTGGTCATTAGTCCCGTTAGTGTAGTGCATGTTTTGTTCTCGATGGCGGATGTTCTCGCATGGCGAGATCCGGCACCGACCTACCGTCGGCTAGTGGGGTTTCCCTCTAACCAGGACTCTCCCACCAGCGGGGCACCGCCCCAGCCGGGACAAGCTCTAAGCTTCCGACCGGTCTCCCGAGATATGTGGTAGTGTAGTGCATGCTAGTGTACGTGTGTGTTTAAGGGGAGAAGGATAGGACAAGGAAGAGGAAGGAAAGATCGCGCGCCGTCCATGGCCCGTATGATAGGGTACTGCTCCGGCATTCGCCTGGTGTTCGGAGAAACCACGGAAAACTATCGATCAGAGCAACCGGCCGCTAGAATTCTCCTCCAGACAGCGACTGAATTCGACCTAGCTGAAAAGCTAGTGTCGAAAATCCTGGCGCCGTCAGGACTCGAACCTAGAACTTCCCGGTCAGAGGTGCTGCAGTGACATCAGTTGATGCACTGAGCTACCGCTCCCGGTTGTTGGCTGGATAAAAGCCCTAGAAGAAGTAGTATTTTTTCGCTAAATAAATACATGAATGAAAGTGAGGTGTTTGTGAGAGAGTAGAGGTTATGGGAGGGGCTATGGTTCTCGGGCGCGGCGGTCGTTGGGTTGCGCCAACGCGAGAGCCCAGTTGCGAGAGGCAGCGCCTGCGGGCGACGGACGCGAAACGGGCGGCCGCCAGCACCAACTCACCGCCAGCGCCCGCGGCCAGGGCCACGGGCAGAGACAGACACAGTGACAGTGGTTTGGGAGGTGCGGCGTGCTCCGTTCGTAATCCAGAGAGCGCGCCTTTCTACCTTCAGTTCCATATGGTTTTTGTTCTTTTTTATATAATTGTCACCTTGCCCGTCACCATGTTGGGTGCACTTACGATTGGATAATATGTTCCGCAGACGTACAGCTATCCAAATTGTGACCATGTTACTGAGTGACAACGTATTTTAATTACTAAATTAGTTCAAAGTATTGGCCATCCCGACCGGAATTTGAACCCGGGCCTCCTGATTTACGCCCAACTGCTCTAACCCCTAAGCTACCGAGAGCTACCTTTTTTCTTTTCTCTTGTTTTTGGTTTTTTCCTTTTTTCTATTTTCCTTTTTCTTTTCGTTTTTTCTTTTTTTTCTTTTTTTTTTTTTTCTTTCTTTCAAAAATTTATTGCTTTACCAGCATGAACTCAGGTAGCGGCAATTGTAAAGGCGATACCTTGCGGATTAAGCCTGCCAGTGATTGGGAGGTTGCGAATTGCAAGGTGTCCAGAAAGTTATTGTGTTTAGCGTCGGGGTGTTTGCGACACCTGCAACATCTCAAGCTTCTGAAAGTCGCTTATCCAAATACAGTTGTGTGCCCGCCAACTGTTCCGACCACTTTTGAGAAATAATTTTTCTCAACAAATAATTTATTTATTGTCACAGGCTCCTCGTCCTAGGTTTCATATGTCTACTCAAAATTATTGACATATTCCATTGTTTATGGAAAAATCACATCGAGAACGTTACTCATGCAAATGAGAAACTTTTTGATCCAGTCTACCCGACCTCTCAAAGCGTACTGTGTATTCAGACTTCTACAAAATGCTCCAAATTGCTAGGAAGACTACATTACACTTCTTGAGACTCTTGATCTCACGAAACGGAGGACTTCTGCCAAGACAAACTGGGCCAATTCTCAAAGCACTGCTCAGGGGTCCAACCTGAGATCGGCGCTCACATGATAAAAATAAAATATAATTGGGTCCGTCAAAAACGTTCATACAAACCCATTTTTTGTTCAGGGCAATTTTTAACTATTTAAATATTTGCACACTTTTTAATATAGTTACTTAAAATTCTTATAAAAAATTGAAATTATTGGAATATTAATTATAAGTGGGAATTTTAAATCAGAGTTATGTAACAAATAATAATATATTATTGTTGCTTTCGACAGACTTTAGTATTAATGTTCAGGCTGCACGGTGTTCGGAGGAAATTCGTCTCCTGACCCAACACACCCGCGTATTGACAACACAAAAAAAATCAATCTCGTATTCAGTGTTACGTCTCAGTTCGGGGGAATGTTCAGAATATGTCCTTTTTTGGGTTAAATTATTAAATAGAAGAGGCCTAAATCTTTCGATTACCCCAATCTTTTGAGTGCAACCCTATCTTCGGCCTTCGTGTTTAACATAAATCCTTTAGTCCAGCCAAGGAATTGTCTCCGAAGCATTTTACACCAAAATAAGATTCGACTTCTTTTGATATACTTCCCTCATGTAACTAACCCCTATGAATTTTTTTACTTAATTAAATAAGCGCACTACTTTCGTATTTATTTTGTCAATATGCCTTAGCTGGAAAAAAAGAAAAAAGAGAGAAAAAAGGAAAAAAAGAAAAGAAAAAGAAAGAAAAAAGGAAAAAGGAAAAGGGGGAAAGGAAAAAGAAAAAAGAAAGGAAAAAGGGGGAAATGGAAAAAAGAAAAAGAAAGAAAAAAGAGGGAAAAGGAAAAAAGAAAAAAGAAGGGAAAAAGAAAAAAAATAAGGAAAAAGAAGGGAAAAGGAAAAAGAAAAAGAAGGAAAAAAGAAAGAGAAGAGGAAAAAGAAAAAAGAAACAAAAAAGAAAGGAAAAGGGTGAAAAGGGAAAAAAGAAAAAGAAGGAAAAAAGAAAGAAAAAGGGGGAAAAAGAAAAAAGAAAAAGAAGGAAAAAAGCAAAAAAAGAAAGGAAAAAGAGGGGAAAAGGAAAAGAGAAAAAAAAGGGGGGGGGGAAGGAAAAAAGAAAAAAAGAAGGAAAAAAGAAAGAAAAAAGGGGGGAAAGAAAAAAGGAGAAAAGAAAGAAAAAAGCATTACAACAGCAAAACGACTCGCTTGCAACAGTGGTCACCGCAGAGCAGCACAATGAGAGCGGCGTCCCGCCCCGGCGCGGCGCGCAGGTCGCAGTATTCGGCGCGCTGAGTACTTCTGGGAAGCGGAGGCTCCGGATGCCCGGCACGTCCACGACGCCGACGCGTCATGGCCCCCGGCGTCCCCCGGGGTCAGCCACCGCTTTACGTAATGATCCCTCACTCGCATTTCACACTGAGAGAGGTTGCGCTGCGCCCAGTTTGCTCAATGACTGCTCTTGGAACTGTCTTGCGAGCTCTGGCCAGGGATGTCATAAAACATTGGGAGAATGAATTACTACAAGATGGATATGGAAACCGTAGGATCGTAAGGCGAGGACGTTTTAAGAAATATATGTACAAGTTATGATTACACCCTAGTTATTATATTTTTTACTGATTACAGTGTTCATTAACGACTTCTCCACAAAAAACGCATTTTGTGTATGAACGTATAAATATCAACATAAAATTAATAATATAATGTGAAGGAACAACATAAGTATGTTTGTAAAAATTGAATTTGTACATTAACAGAACATTAAAAATTATTATACCTGGAGTTGCTAAGTTAAAATGAGTAGCATTTTTGGAATAGGCAACCTATATAAAGTCAGTTTAAAACTTCGAGACCCCACAAAAATTGTACTTTGGTGCTGTCATTGTTATTATTATTATTATTATTATTATTATTATTATTATTATTATTATTGTCATTATTAAATTAAAATGAATCTCTGTTCATTAGAAAGGTAGTGCCCCACATTAATTCTTACTTTTCGCGCATCCACTCCCAAGTCCTCGCCTTCTATTTGCTCGCTTCGGGTTCATCCCGAGTCTTTAACGACACCGCCATTTATTACGTTCTGCCCACATCCATCACTTAGTTCTTGTTTCCTTTTTCGCTGTGCACTCAGCGGCCAGAGCATTCAATACGCTTTCTAACAATTATTTAACATGGGTCTTCTTCTATTTGCCGGCACATATCTTTAAACCAGACCCTTAAGCGTTCTGCTCTCAATACCTCATGAATTACATGTATTACAAACTAACACTTTCCAAGAGCTTTACGTACGTTTCCACTTTATTCCGTATCTCCAACTTGTTTCACACGCAATCCAACTCGAAAACTAACGTTGAGTAAAGAGGGGGGAGTAAATGAGGAAGTTGTGTTAACTTTCACGAAATTATAACTACACGCAAATATAAAAATGAATACTCATGATTGATAGTAAACTTTTTCGAGCTTTTGATGAAAAAACAATTGTGTTGATGTGTGGTGATGAAGGCAGATACATTGGCGTTGTAAACACACGAAATTTTTTTGCAGGAAAATGAGTAGATTTAGTAACTGGGCCAAGCCTGAAGCTGACAGCTTGTTACGTGGCTGCTGCGGGCGTTATACAGTAGCAGCAACAAAAGCGGGCCGCAGGACAGAGGAAATATGATGGAGCCGCAAATGAGTTCATACCATCAGGAGAATTGCCCAATTTATGTGGATATACTGAATAAGTGAAAAGCTCACGTCATTCCGAATTACAAGGAAGTATCAATTTTTTTCATAGTGCGTATTAGAGGAGAAAATAGCGATAGGAGAAAAAAAAAGAATTAAGGACCATATTTTACTAAGTTTTTAAACCAAAATCCTAGTTTCCTTAATAAATGAAAACATGAAAGGGTTTTGCATTACATGCAGACTGATTAGCCAATATAATACATTTCATTACACAAGTTTTAAAGTTTAAAATAAATTCAAATTGTGGTAGGTTTGCGTGCTTTTGGTCGTACGTTATTTAAAATATACAGTACGTATGCACTGACATGACGTTACTCTAAATCAACGGTTTATGGTCACGCTAGAAACACATTAGGAGAAATGTGTAACTGTTGTACACTAGCACGTTTTCTTACCATATGAAGACGGTATTAACGATCAGGAGACCACGAACGTTAGTTATGTCATGTAGAAACTCAAACGGTTGCAACCCATCTATCATTCGAATCTTAAAAGGAATGACACGGGATATGTTCAAACATTAAAGTGACAGGTAATGAGATTATGGGAAAAAAATGTTGCACAAGTACTTTTTCATCTACGTATTTGGAACATGATAACCTACCAGTGTTTTTTAGTAAATTGAGGAGCACGCTGTTGATTACTTTATGAATCATCTAGAACTTTAAACACCGAGTTAACTAGATGGTAATACAGTAGAACAAAAAAAAATTCTTCTCTCCCATACCTACGGTAGTATACAAACTACAACATATAAAATCAATAGTGTAAGCATAAAGCAAATTGAGCTAACATACAGGAAAAGAAGAAAAATATTTGAAATATGGATATTTTATGAGGAACTAAGCAAGAAGTCAATTTTCTGATAATTGTTACAAAGCATACTATGAACCCATTCTTCTAGTGCAATACTCATGATATAATTTTGATAACTAATTCTTGACATTCATAGACAGAAAATGATGAACTGAAAATCTTTTTACCAAGATAACGTGTCTGCCATTTTATTTTGTTTTCTAGTTTTACGTATCAATATGTCCTTACTAATATTTTCTATAATGTTGCAAAATATTGCATTCAAAGATGGCTTTTTTCCTATCTTAAAAGAGATCCAAAAATCGCTGCATCTTATCTTGAACTCTAAGGATGTGGGTTGACACTCTCCTTCCTGAAGCATTTTATATCTTGAATAAATATAACTTCGTAAATAAGCTCTTCCTTTGAATATGATCATTTGAGATCCGTGATTTTAGTTTGCTTTCCAGGCAACAACCCCAGGATTTACGTAACACAACCCTAGTAATGGCCGGCAGGCGGGTCTGAGCTATTTAGATGAAATAATCTTACGGAGTCATCGCTACCCTGCAAATGCGTCGTTGTCAATCCGCTGGTCGAAATAGCGATCGACTCGATAATCGAGAGTGGTCTGTCTCCCCTGAGCGCATCGCTCCGTCTGGGCCTCGAACTGTGGGTCACGGCCGAGATCGGCCTAATGAGCGGCTGGCGTGAGAGCGCCGCAATCCGCTCAAAACGCCAATCAATGCGTCTGTCTGTCGCAGAGCAATTAGCGGAGAGGCGGTGTCACAAAGTCATCGCGCAATTAAAGGTCTCGCGTCCATCACACGTAGCGGCGAGAGCGCCGAAGAACTCGAGGACACCAGCCGACGAGACCACACCACGGGCCGTGTCGAGCTGCGGAGACAGGATCGCACAGCATTTTTAGTATCTATCCTTAGGAACGGTCCAAGATTTTTCGGATTCACTTTGCCCCGATTTAACATGATCGCCACGATTTAAAATATGTTAATCAGTGGAGAACGAAAGAGAGAAAGAGAAAGAGGAGAGAGAAAGTGAGAGAGAGAAAGAGAGATAGAAACATAAAATGAGAGCGAGTGACAGAACGAGAGAGTGATTGATTGATTGATTGATTGATTGATTGATGATTCAGGGCGCGTCTACTGTTAAGTTCATTAGTCAAGTAAGAGTAGTGCACGTTTCTTTCTCGGGTGGTGACGGTGATCTTCCCCTGCTGGATGGTGAGATCCGGCTCCAACTTACCGTCGGATAAAAGGGTTTCCTCAAGCAGGTATTTCCTATCGGGGGGGGGGGGGGCCCGTTCCAGCCGGAACAAGCTCTAAGTTCGCGACCGGTCTCCCGGGATGTGTGCTAGTGTAGGGCAGAAGGATAGAATAAGAGTGATAGAATGAGAGTGTGATAGAAAGAGAGACTGAGAGAATGAAAGACTGAGGCAATGAGAGTGAGAGAACGAGAGTGTGAAAGAAAGAGAGAGGATGAATTGTAATCAATAAATCAATGAAAGAAATCGTTGTAAGAAACTTTCAAATTTTCATTCAAATATGTAAGAAATCATTAAAAAAATACTTCCACTTTTAGGGGAGAAATGACAAGAGCGTGTGGCAAGAGGCAACGCGAGGGAGGACGGGGGTTGATGGAAAGTGAACATTCTCGCAAAACTTGTGATTATATTATTATCTGAAAATTAAAAATAAATGTTAAAATTGGTAAATAATAGTGTGATTAGATTTCAACAATTGTTTAATTTTCTCCCTGAAATAACTGAGACAAAATTAAATGAAGTTATTTTTATTTAACTCATAGGTAACTCAAAATGCACTACTCATATCAAGGGGTAGTTAGTACGCATTGATAGTTTGAAAGTTTGTTAGTACAGGGGAGGAGAGTTTGGAAAGCTAAATATTCCAAACGTTTTTTCTGAATAAACCATATATAAAAGTCAGAACGAAAGAACATTTGGTCATCTAACAAAAGTACTTCTCCTGTAAACCGATGATACTACATTTGTGAAATTACATGTTTATGCAGATAGACAGTTTTTTTAAAGTTTGGTTTGAGCTAATACTCGACAGTAAGCATTATGGCTTCAAATTAATTGATAAATTCGTTCTAGTAAATATATAATTATCTCTAAGTGAACATTCTCGCAAAGATCGTAATTCATTACAGTACTATAGCATCACCGACTAAACAGCTAAACAACAAATTTATTAGTAGAGCAATTCAGATATGAGATAAAGTAAATGGATATTATGTACTATGATATCCTGACCACATACCACCCTACAAACCTCGCATGTCTGCGTCTTATTGCGAGAACAAAACATACGCACCTAACCCACGTACACACTCATTACAAACGCATGCGGACGCAAACGTGCACACATGTAAACACGTACGCAGATACATCATACACACGTGCACTTCCACACCACGTCCACCCACACACACCCAGCGCGGTGCGCAATCGCCGTCGCGAGCACGTGCCAGCGTGACAGGTCGTCGGGGTCCCTGACAGGCGCGTTCGCCCCACGCGCCGTGCGGAGCGGCGAAAGCCACTGCGCGGGCCGCACCCGCCACCCTCGCGCGCCACGCACTTTCACTAGGCGCCGCCGTAAAAGGGTGGCGCAGCGCGACGTGGCACCGCCTCGGGTGGCTCAGGGCATCGGCTGATGTCACTGCAGTGCCTCTGCCAGGGAAATCAAAGATTTTCGACACTAGCTACAAGCAGATAGCTAACACGAGTTTAAATAAATATATAAATAAATAAATAAATAATCTTTATTGGCTCAGACCAATTAGCCTGCTCTTCCGTCTGACCACTTTCAATTGATTGATTGATTGATTTATTTATTCGTGTTTCCGGGCGCGTCAACGGCTTCGGTCATTAGTCCCGTTAGTGTAGTGCATGCTTTTTTCGCGGGATAGATGGCGGTGATCTTCCCTCGCTGGATGGCGAGATCCGGCGCCGACATACCGTCGGCTAGTGGGGTTTCCCCCTAACCAGGACTCTCCCACCAGCGGGGCAGCGCCCCAGCTGGAACAAGCTCTAAGCTTCCGGCCGGTCTTCCGGAATATGTGGTAGTGTAGTGCATGTTAGTGTAAGTGTGTGTGTAAGGAGAGAGGATAGGACAAGGGAGAGGAAGGACAGATCGCCCGCGGTCTGTAGCCCGTTTTGTAGGGTACTGCTCCTGCATTCGCCTCTGACCACTTTCAAAATTTATATTACAATAGTACATAATAAAGGAAGTCATTCAATGAAAGATACGTAGGCAATTTGGATGCAGGTTCTCACATAGATGACAGGAGTGAAAGCGAGGGAGGATTTAGCTGATGTCTGGAGGATAATTCTAGCGACCTGCTGCTCTGATCGGTAGATTTTTGTGATTTCTCCTATCACTACCAAGTGAATGCCGGAGCAGTATCCAAATAAACGGGCCACGGACGCCGCGTAGTCTTTCCTTCCTCTTCGTTATTCTACCCTCATCCCTTCCTTCAAACACTCTCACATACACTACACCACACGTCAGTAGACCAGTCCACTGCAGTAAGAGCTTGTCCCGGCTGGAGCGGGGTCTGGCTGGTGAGAGATATCTGGTTGGTTGGGGGTAAAGTCCCCGCAAGCCGACATGTATGTCAGTGCTGGATCTTGCCAGCCAGCGGAAGGTAACAGTCACCTCACATGGGAAAACATGCCCTAAACTTTCTGGGATTAATGACCTTAGCAGTCGACGGGCTCGGAATTTATCTATCAATCAATCAAACATGCGGAGGAAGAACATCACCACCCCGAGGGATAAAAATGCCCATAGCAGTGAACGCTCCCCGGTTCCAGCATTGAGTGGTGCCACGGGTGTGGGGGGCGCGTCGTTCGCCGTTGGAGGTGGCTCGCACGGGGAGGGGCCTGGGATTCAGGTTCAGCCCGTTGAGCGTGAGGGTGGAGCAGCGCGACAAGGAACGAGGTGCATCGTCAGGAGTGTGCCGGGATGCGTTGCGGGGCGCGTGGCAGGACGCGCGGCGGGGCGCGTGGCGGTGCGCATGGTGGGGCGCGTGGCGGGACACGTGGTGGGGCGCGTGGTGGAGCGCGTGGCGGGGCACGTGGTGGGGCACGTGGAGGCACGTGGCGGGGCGCATGGCGAGGCGCGTGGCGGGGGCGTGGCGAGGGGGCCAGGCGGAGACCGTGGCGGCGCGTGCCGTGCGCGTGGCGGGGGCGTGCGTGGCGGGGCGCGTGGCGGGGCGCGTGGCGGGGCGCGTGGCGGGGAACGTGGCGGGGCACCAGGCGGAGACCGTGGCGGGGCGTGTGGCAGGGTGCGTGGCGGAGCGCGTGGCGGGGCGCGTGGCGGGGATCGTGGCGGGGCGCGTGGTGAGGCGCGTGGCGAGGGCGGAGCGCGTGGCGGGGCCCGTGGCGGGGCGCGTGGTGGGGCGCGTGGCGGGGAGCGTGGCGGGGCGCGTGGCGGGGCGCGTGGCGGGGCGCGTGGTGGGTTACGGGGCGGGACGGCTCAACGCAGGCCACAGAGCCGGAGATTGAGGAACCCCCGACGGGCATAGGTGAAGTAGGATCAGGATGCCAGGCATGGATCACAGGGCAAGTGGGTACGGAGAGTGGGAACACAAATCGCAAGTAGCGATGCGACATCGATAACAAAACATCGATGTTACCAATCACCGATTTAGTCAATCATGGATGTTCAAAATTAAAACATCCATGTTAATATCACATCAACCAAAAACTATCGATGTTTTTGAACATTGGTATTGTAAAGTTGGTTGTAACCACAAACATTAAATTCGTGGGCAGCAAAATTGAATGACAGTGACCGCGTTTTTAAATTTCCAATTAAGATTTATCTGAAAACAAAGTTAAAATTAAAAGAACAATGTACGAAACTACCAGGGTCATTTTAAAGGGTCAGTCAGCTCACCGAAGAAGGGTGCGGGAAGGAAAGGTGTGGCTCTACTACCGCGACGCATACGTTGGCCGCTTCTCCTTGTACAAAATAGGGAAGAAGGCATGAGTAATATCACGGCATGGGGATCATTTCGGGGAAGAAATAGTCTACCTGTTTAAAGTAGTACAAACAGTTCCTTTATTTCCAATGCAAACACTGTAGTGTCGGTCAGTTATTATTTCATATTTTAACTTTTATAAAATTGTGATTATGAGAATTATTCATCTACAAACAAGAAATTGAAATAGTAAAAACATCAAGCACGAAGCATGATGTAAGCATGAACTAGCGCTGTACAGGGAGCAGTGTGGAGGGCGAGGGGCGGGGATACAGAGGTGAGGGGCGCGGGGAACGGGGAAGGGGTCATGTGGAGCGGGGTGCGAGACGTGAGGCGGAGGACGCAGGAGGCGTGGGGTGGGACGGGGACACGGGGAGCGAGACGTGGGTGCGAGACGGGGATGCGGGACGCCGTGTGCGGTGAGCAGAGAGGATGACGGGGGCGGGGATAGCAAGGAGAGGGGCGTGGGGAGCGGGGTACACGGTGCATGCGAGTGAGTGGGTGCCGTGACGAGTGACGGCTGACGACGACGTTGATGAATACGTGCTACGTGAATACGGGAGGGAGGACGCGTCTCAGTTGCAACAGAAGGAAAGTCTGGGCGGGGAACAAGCGGATGCGTCTCTCAGCTGGCAGGGTGGATGTATGGAAGCCTGTTTGGAAGTGTTGTTCAACATCACTTTCGAGAAATTCAAATTTCCTGAAATTGACAAATGAATTTATTTATTTATATTTATTTATTTATTTATTTATTTATTTATTTATTTATTTATTTATTTATTTATTTATATATTATTTATTTATTTATTTATTTATTTATTTATTTATTTATTTATTTATTTATTTTTCAGAGAAGTCTATTTGATAGTCAACAAATGATTTGAAATTTAGGTAAAATCTTGACTTCCAAGTTTGTGACCA